>OY292508.1:2498688-2632973 GCA_958496325.1 Nomophila noctuella
ATATATTTATGTATATTTCGTATACATGCTGCATTTAGATGTCTGTATATATTTATATATATATTTATGGTTAAAGTTCAAATAAATGCATATTTATTTTAAATTATAAGTGATCTAGTGACCACGTCTTCAATAAAATTGACGGGCCCGTTAGTTTAGTGGTCAGAGACCCTGGCTCCAAAACCGAGGGTCGCGGGTTCGAACCCCGCTAGGTGCAAATTATTTCCTTAAGAACATATTCATTTGTACTCGAGTCATGGAGGTTTATAAAAAGTATTTAAGTACGTCTATCCGTTCCCTAGCTTCCATAGTGTGAGCTTCGAGCTTAGTTTGGGGCTAGGCAATTGGCGTGTTAGTCCAATTTTTTTTTATTTTATTATAATTTATAAAATACTATAATATCATTAGGTGACGAAAACAATGTGGAGTCACAAAAACCACAGGTGGAGGGGACTCCCCAGCTCTCCTGCTGCCCTGTCGACCATAGACAATTCCATAGTGAGAAGATTGGCTTTAGTGTTGCCCATTAATAAATTAACAGCAGAGAGAAGTCGATGTTTCGTATATGAGACCTAACAACTGTCGTCTCGTGTAATGGGCAGTGCCAGACATATATTGCTTTGTTAATGTTCGGCATTGAAACTGTCGTTGGCAACCAGATATTATTTGGCATTGCCAATGTGATTGGCATAAGAGACGCTTATCATTGGGTAAAGGATCTGTTCACCTCGTTTTTTTGTGCAAAACCAACAAATTTTGATGGCCATTGTATAGTGATGTATGCCTTTGAAATACAGTCTAAGATAAGCAGCTTTGAAAGGAATAAAATAATATTTCTGTGTGTTTTTATGTAATGATTTTTTGAGTCAAAACGCTGAAGCCATTTTCATCTAAGAAAGTGACATAGTGAAAATACTGATTTGAGTGTTGCCAATTAACTTGACTTTAAAAAAATACATAAGTTATTTGACTACATTGTGCATTCAGTACGTCAATGCCACAATGATAAATTCAAAGTATGCAAATTAACGTAAATGTCAATAAAAATGTTTTTTTTTGTGCCAATTTTTTTTAATTTTTTAGTGCCGTCATCAATTGTTGACAATGTTTTACGCAATTAAAAACAAATGTAAAAGGTTACAGTCTCGCTATAACAGAGGCGTGTAATGATAACAATGTATTATTATTGGAGTTTTTCTTGCTTTTTCGACGTTTTTAAATGTTTTTAAATAACGCATGCTGCTATGGATAGATTTCTTCGGTCGTGTCAAAGACAAGGCTGGTGATATGGAACGACTTTTGAAAGAAAAAGACAAACACGGTTGGTATTTGCTAGTTTAAGAGTCTTTTTTAGGGATGTGATGTGATATAATGGTCATGAAGTTTTTAGGTTACTCATTTCATGGCTGTGAAATAAATTCCCTACTGATGATGATGATGATATTTTTTTAAATTCTGGACTGAAATTTACTAGGCAACCCATATGCAATATAATAATTGACATGTTAAATTATGTATAAAACATGTTTCATCGAATAACCAGCTCGATGAAGGTCCTTGTATGGCGGGGTCTTAGACCAAACATTCTATGCCCCCTTTCTAAACACAATAATCATGTAGAAAATTTAGATCTTAGTAGTGACAACAGTATGCTAACAGAACCTAACTTTGAACCTAGGTATCCTGGCCAAGATGAAGGAGGGAGCGGAGACGATGCAGACAAAGTTGCAGGCTAAAGCGGAGCAGCTGAAGGGACACCTGGATGCCAAAGGTAGGATTTTTATTTTTTACCATGGCAGCCCCTTTGCATTTTTACACTGGCAACACTCTTTTCTATTTTTACACTGGCAACACTGGTCGCTGGATTGGGAGAATTTGGGATCTTTTTTCTACACTTCTTTCTTCTTTTCGTGTCGATGGCAAACAAAACTATGATAAAATAATTACAAATAATATTTTAAATAATTAAATAAAGTCGGCCCAGTACTCGGCGACGCGTATCGCGTTATCCGTCGCATTTACCAGTTCACTCTGAGAACAAGTGGCAGGGCACGTGGGGCATGAGATCAAGTGATGCATCGACTGGGGCGAATAACCACATTCGCATGCGAGGTCCATCTCTGCGGTAAACCCCCACCTGAACATGTTCTCCTTGCTGCGGCCAACCTGGGTACGAAGTCTATTCAGAGATCTCCATGTGGACCAGGGCAAACTATGTCCTTGCGGGAGCCTTTCCTGTGGTGGTACGAAGGGATCGGGTGGAGCAAATGTATCCAGACATAGAGCGAGCCTGGCAGATGGAGGCTCAACATCCAGAGCCTTGACAGAGTTTTTTTCTACACTGACAACTCTATTTCGGAATGTGAGAAAATACGGAAGTGGTAATTTGAATTTAGACCTGGAGCGAAATAAAGCGCGTGGCTCAAAACCGAGATGGAGACGCACTGTGGACGCCCTCTGCCCCATCGAGGGGACTTAGGACCTTAGGCAAATCAAGTTAATTTGAATATGACAACCCTAGTTACCGAACTAGGCTAGTGTGGAGAAATTGGGGTAATTTATTGTTAAACTGGCAAATATATGTTGTTATCGTACTAGAGGAAACGTAAAAATAAGGTTTGTATTATTTTTAAACTGGCAATCCTATAAACTAAAATAGGAATAACAACGTGTTTTCAAACTGTATTTTTTTGAATTTGTTTTTTAAATAAAGAAAGAAATGCACTAGTAGCAGTAAACATGTTTGTTAAAAATAAAAGAAATGTAGTGGTAAGTGAAACGAAAAATGTAATAGGATGCATATAACATAATTATTATGACACGTTTGCATTGAAAAAAGAAATGGGCGCTTTTGTACTCCTATGTGCTTAAGGTAAATTTTATTTTATACTTTTAAACTAGAAATGAAAAAAAATAATTAAACATGTTTTTAACAAATCATTCTTAGTCATGTTTATGAGACGTAGAGCTTAGTGGAACTTCCACTCGATTGCGTCGCTTGCCTGGGGAAGTACCACCACCTAACAGAAGACACAGTGAAGTAGCACTTCGTAACTGTTGTGCTATGTCTCAGTTGGGTATGGGGTATTAAAGACAGGCAATGCATTTGCGACCCTTGTGCGGATGATGATGTCCATGGGCAGCGGTGATCACTTACCATCAGGTGACTTCGTTCTTCTTCGTTTGCCTCTCTATAACATAAAAAACAAATGTACAATACACTTCTGTGCTTCGAATACCTTCTAGCAATTATGTAAATATTTTAAAATAAATATTTCACAAAATCATCACATGCATTGTTCTGACTCCGTTCAAAGTAGCTTAAGCACTTGGGTTACAGACACCAGAATCAACAGTGGTATTACAAATATACTTGAATAGATACATACATAGGATAACACCCAGACCAAGGCAAACAGACATGTTCATGCACACAAATGTTTGTCCTGTGCGGGAATCGAACTCGCGACCTCTTGTATAATAGGCAATATCTTGACCATTACATTAAGCAGGACCAATGTTAAGCGGTTCCTGATGTAAAGCATATCATTTATTAAATGACTACAAACAAGCTACAGCAATACAGTTTCAAATTAATATATTTACAACAAAATAGCTTTTTGGCTGATGTATAAAAATCGTAGAATATAGATAAAACAAAATAAAATAATATGAAAATAATAAAACCATTTAATTAAATTTGAATACAACTGACATGTCGGATTCTCTTAAATACGTTTAAAATCTAGGTCTACTATCAATATTTATATCTAGGGTGGGTATTTTTAGGGTTCCGTAGCAAATTGGCAAAAAAACGGAACCCTTATAGATTTGTCATGTCTGTCTGTCTGTCTGTCCGCCAGTCTGTCGCAGCCACTTTTTTCCGAAACTATAAGTACTATACTGTTGAAACTTGATGAGAAGATTTATTCTGTGAACCGCAACAAGATGATATAACTGAAATAAATATATAATGTACATAACATAATGTACATAACATTAAAGCTCAGCGATTCTTCAAATAAACAAATACATGTTAATCAAAGTAAAATAGTTATGTTTTGTGATGAATCAGGCAAGGGCATGGGCCAACTATTAAGTTATTATTTGGGACATCAAGTTCACAACCACTGTTATCCTAACACTCCTTATACTAATATTATGAATAAAATTAATAAATATAATTTCACTGACAATACCACATTAATAGTTATGGTTGCAAATCGTGGAAATGTAAACAAACAAATTATGACAAAATTTTTTGATAGTTTGAATAATTTGAATGTTGAAAATATTATAATGTTTACACTTCCATACAGTAAAAGCTTGCTACAGCATGAAAATAATTCTAGGTATAGCTTAAATTTGTTCTTGAGTACAGTGACATGGAATAATAGTAAATTTAATTTGATTGACATAAATTGTATTTCGACATTTAATTTATATTTGACTAAAGATAATTACTATCTTTCAAACTATTGTAAGCGACAAATAGCTACATCGCTAGCATATTGTTTTAATCAAACAGCCAAGAATTTGGCTACACAACCTGCTTTTATTGAGCAGGAAGTTGTTGACATTTGTTGTTCCTTGGAAAATATTCCAAGTAATTTAAATTATTGCATAGGACAGTAGAGGATTACTCTAGCCAAATAGGTATAATTAGTAAACCTGGGAAAATGCCAAACCAACTTAATATCGTGCACCAAAATATACAAGGTTTTCCTGGTAAAGAATTAGAATTAGAACTTAATTTAAATAAAATGAAAATTCATATTCTTTGTCTAACTGAGCATTGGTTAAGACAATGTGAGTTATTAATAAGTATTGACAATTATAAAGTTATTAGTTCGTTCACGAGAAAGTCAGCTATTAGGGGTGGCTCACTAATATTACTTGATAGCTCACTTAAGTCTAAAGATAGAAAAGATGTAACATTACTTTCGATTGAGCGAACTATTGAACTGTCTTGTGCAGAGCTTGAGCAGTGTATCATTGTTTGTGTGTACAGGCCTCCTTCTGGAAATTATCCTATATTTGAAACAACTATGGAAGAAGTTTTAAAAAAGGTGTGCAACTGTAATAAGAAGGTAGTTGTATGTGGGGATTTTAATATTAATATTTTAGAGAATAGCCAGACCTCTGTTAGGTTCCTAAATTTGTTTAAATGCTTTGATCTTACTCCACTCTTTAGGGAACCAACTAGAGTTACTCCTACATCAGCCACCTGTCTTGATAATATTTTCTGTAATTGTAAAGTACCCTCAAAATCAATTGTTAACTTTGTGAATTCTGACCACTGCGGTCAACTTGCAGCGCTTGAGAGCCATAGTGTAGTTACTTCGTCTAGCTTTAGTTACAGACCGATTACTAAAAATCGCGTCGAAAAATTCACACATAATATTTGTATTAAAGTTCCGTTAGCGCCACCTATTGTTGATACTAACATTGATAACATGTATAGACAATTATTTGACATTATCTCACATGAGTTTAATACTATCTTCACAAAGAAAACTGTTTGTGTAGATAGCTTAAAATCTAAATTTAGTGACTGGGCCACAAAAGGTATTTATATAAGTAGGATAAGATTGTTTGAATTGTATGCTCAAAAGGCTTATTCAAACAATCCAGATTTAATAGATTATGTAAGAAAATATTCAAAATTGTTTAAAAAAGTGTGTATGGTGGCCAAGCGTATGTATTTAAAGCACAAAATACATACGTCTAAAAATGTAATTAAAGCTACTTGGAATATTATAAATAAGGAAACTTGTAGGAATAGATCTCATGATAGCAAGTTATGCTTAAAAATTAATGATAGGTTAATTAGTACAGATGCCGAAGTGGCTAAAGCCTTTGAGCACTTTTTTTCTGAAATTCCAGTCACGACTACTAGCTTATTAGACTCCTCACCGCATCTTGCTGAATGCCTCCTTAAATCAAAAGTACAAGAGTGCAAAGTTGTTTTTAGTTTCACGCATATTGATGAACTAGTTATAATTAAATCATTCAAAGAACTAAAGTTAAAAAAGACGGAAGATCTATGGGGTATCTCAATAGATATTTTAAAAACTATTATTATTGCCATTGCACCATATTTAGCATTAATATTTAATAAGAGCATTGAAATGGGTCAGTTTCCAAATCTTATGAAACATAGTAAAATAACCCCTTTATTTAAATCAGGAGAAAAGAGTGATCCGTCAAACTTCAGACCCATATCGATACTACCGGCACTCAGTAAAATTTTTGAAAAAATTATATTTAATCAATTATTGTCACATTTTAATTCAAATTCTTTATTTAGTGAAAATCAGTACGGATTTACTAAAAACAAATCCACTACTGATGCAGGAGTTTCACTTGTAAAACATATTTTTGATGCATGGGAGGCTAAGCAGGATGCGATAGGTATCTTTTGTGATTTGTCAAAAGCTTTTGACTGTGTAAGTCATGAAACCTTGCTGATGAAGCTACGGCATTATGGCGTCTCAGAGTTCGCTTTATCGCTTTTAAAATCATACCTCACTGGCAGAGTTCAAAAGGTGAACATCAATGGAACTAACTCCGATGGCGCACCATTGATAATGGGAGTGCCCCAGGGCTCGATATTGGGACCACTCCTTTTTCTTATATATATCAATGATCTTCCTGCCTTTACAAATGGTCTGTGTGAGAGTGTGTTGTTTGCTGATGATACCTCTTTAGTTTTTAAGGTAGATAGACGCAAAACACAACTTGACGAGGTAAATAACGCCCTCTCACAAGTCCATCATTGGTTTACAACTAATAACTTACTACTAAATCCTAAGAAAACAAAATGTATTAGATTCACAATGCCAAATGTGCCACAAGTTATTACAAATGTTTTAATGAATAATGAACATATTGATGTAGTCAAATCAACTGTCTTTTTAGGAATAACTATAGATTCTAAATTACAATGGAGCCCCCATATTGTTGCTTTGGCTGGGAGACTAAGTTCTGCAGCATTTGCTGTAAGAAAAATACGACGCCTGACTGATATTGAAACGGCGAGATTGGTTTATTTCAGCTATTTTCATAGTGTTATGTCTTACGGTCTCTTATTGTGGGGATCGTCTGCTGATGTACAAACAATTTTTGTATTACAGAAAAGGGCGATCCGTGCAATATATGACCTTAAGCCGCGTGATTCACTCCGTGAGATATTCAAGGAGATTAATATTTTAACTACAGCGTCTCAATACATCTTTGACTGCATAATTTATATACGCAAGAACCTACATAACTTTTCTAGAAAAGATAACTTTCATAGCTTTAATACAAGAAATAAACATAAGCTTGCCGTTCCAAGCCTCAGGCTTCATAAGACTGGGAAGTCTTTTATTGGAATAAGTGTCAAAATATTTAATAAATTACCAGAAAATGTTATTGAATTTCCTAAACAAAAATTTAAGTTGTTTATTAAATCAACCTTGATGAAGAAAGGTTATTATAAAATAGATGATTATTTAAATGATAAATATGCATGGACATGTTAATCTGCTCAGCCGCACTTATTTTGTATTTATTTTTAAGTTATATTTGACATAATTGTAAAATTGAAACTTATTTTTAAAAAAGGCAAAACTGTCTGAGTTTCTTGCGGCGTCTCTTCTCAGCAGGCCATTCACGTCGAGGCGCTGGTAGGGTAAAAAAAAGTTTTGACGTGCAAAAGAATTTACTATGTGAATCAAATTGCTAAATAAATCATTATTTCATTATTATTTCAACCATAAAAACTACCAACGAAAATTGGTTTGAACAAAATCTAGTAAGTCGTTTTTTTGATACGTCAAAAATAGAATATGTACGCGAGTCCGACTCGTTTTAACGTTTTGTCCCCATAGTAAATAATTACCCTGGACATCAAATTGGAGCAATTGAGTAAAGCATATTGTTATGATAATGTCTAAAGTTATTGCGTTATCATTATCGTGTTTACTAAAATCATTACAGCCACACCCTGGTGGTAAGCCAAAGGGCACAGACTGCCTCCGTGGTGTAGTGGTTAGAGTGTTGGGCTCAAACCTAGGAGGTCGTGGGTTTGAATCCCGCGGGGAACACTTCCACTTTGTGTTGGTTTTGCCAGTTTGGTTAGGACATTGCAGGCTTGAATCACCTGGTTGTCCGATATGAATGATGCTTCCGTGCTTCGGAAGACACGTAAAGGCTTTATGCTATAGCACTATGTGTGCGGAAACCGAAATCCACGCGGACGGATTCGCAGGCGGCTGTTAGTTAATATACTCGTATGATTTGCCATTACATTACTTTTACCCCAGTCCGACCCTGTGCCCACATTAAACAAGCATATACCGCGGAAGTTCTCGCCTTCGTAACGAGATTGTTTTTAATATCGCTCTTATAGGTTATTTAATTATTTGTATTATTCATTGGGCGTCCAAGGTGACCAACATTCGTGTGTCATTTTGTGCGATTGATATTTGCGCGGACATACAGACGGATAGTTTGGCGAGCTGAGTATGGAATAAATAATCTATACTAATATATAAAGCTGAAGAGTTTGTTTGTTTGTTTGAACGCGCTAATCTCAGGAACTACTATTCCGATTTGAAAAATTATTTTTGTGTTGGATAGTTCATCTGACGAGGAAGGCTTTCGGCTATTAGAAATCGAAATCCACGCGGACGGAGTCGCGGGCGGCCGCAAGTTAATAAATAAAATAATAATAAAAACAGGAAATAAATATTAAAAACAGGAAAGAATTGTATTTTTGTATGTACAAATAAACTCAAAAACTACTGGACCGATTCAAATAATTCTTTTACTGTTGCCTAGCTACACTATCCCCGGTGAAAATAGAGTACTTTTGATCCCGGGAATGTGGGGGGAAGAGGGGCATATTTGTAATAATAATGAATTACGCGGCTAGTTTACTTAGCCTTCCGTCCGCGACTACGTGTTCGTCTAAGTCTAGGCCATGAAAGCTCCCGAAAAAGAGCCGAAACGTCGGGTTTTCCTGTAAATATGAGGTTTGAAGATTATACCGCGATTATATCAGTTTAAAAGTAGTTTATTTCATGAGTAACAGTCGCGTAAACCTAAGAAAACATTAAAAACCATAGCTGCAAAAGAACATTAAACAAAAGGACACACGTGCATAATAATGTGAATAAAAAACAATATTATAATAATAATTTGCCGAACTAGCCGTCCGTGTGTTCGTCTCGCAAGAAAGCCTACGCCCTCTTCAAGGTAGTCAGGATTTCAAGCGTTCCTGTTATAATTAAGTCTTATTACCGCCCACTAAAGGTCACTATAGCTCGAACGGTGCGCTCTCATTGATCACCGAGAACAGAAGGATTAGTTTTAATAATAAGAGTAGAGGCAATCCTACTACTATTATAAAGGCGAAAGTTTGTAAGTATAGATGTATGGATGTTTGTTACTCTTTCACGTAAAAACTACTGAATGGACTCATCATCATCATCATCCTAGCGCTTGTCCCGGTCGCATCCTCGGCCATTGCCTTGGAGTCCAGGGTCCGCTTTCCTACTCCTTCTCCTCCACTTCACACTTCTCGTCAAATGGACTATCCAACACATTTTTTTTCGATTCGAACCAGTAAATATTTACTGAGTTTCCGGAGAGAGCGCGTTCTAACCAACAAAAAACAAACTCTTTAGCTATATTATACATTTTATTTATTGAGGAGCTCGATGGCGCAGTGGTTAGCGCACTCGGCCTGCGGTTGCTGAAGTTAAGCAACGTTCGCAGATGCCAGTCATCGGATGGGTGACCGAAATTTCCATCTCGAGCTCCTCCGTGCTTCGGAAGGCACGTTAAGCCGTTGGTCCTGCGCCTGTTCTCTCTACGGTCGTGTCAGACTGCTGTCCCACCGAATTATGAGAGTGAAGGAATAGAGAGTGCACCTGTGCTTGCGCACTCACTTGTGCACTATAATATATCCTGCGTACCTGGCTGATCGTAAAATCGGCCGCCATGGCCGAATACGGCCGGAGGGTATTATTACATTTTATTTAGTATAACTTGACCTTATCGTTTTACAATGTACATAGGAATATAAGCCTCACTTATTTGGTACTGTGCTATGCCTTCTGTACGATTATTCTTTGCCTCAGGGCTGGGCCTGTTTCGAAACCACTAGATCAGTTGTTTCCTTTGTCCGAGCTTTTAAAGTAAGGCGTGGAATTGTAGATGTGTTGGTGAGAACTGGATTTTAGCTTGATTATCAGACGGCGTTTACTCTGAACTGGTCTGAGAGTAGCTTGAGCGCTTGTGTTATTGGTATCAGAAGTAATGAAGGTTACAAGTAATAATTATAAAAGTACTAGCGGCCGCCCGCGACTTCGTCCGCGTGGATATAGGTTTTCATGATACAAATGTTTTTTTCCCGCTAACTCCCGTTCTCGTGGGAAATATGCAATATCCTTTTGCAACTAAGCATCAAGTTTACTAAGGGACCTGCACGCCAAACAAGCGTCTAACTTAAGTAGTTTAGATTTTCCATACAAACTTCCACACTCCCATTTTAGGGAAGTGGGGGGATGGAATGTGTCAGAAAGTAGCCTATGTTACTCTCCATCCCTTCAACTATCTCAATTTAAAATATCACGTCAGTTCCGCGCTCCGTCTTGCCGTCAATGAAAGGCAGACATACAGATAGACAGACAGACAGACACACTTTCCCATTTATAATATTAATAATTACAAAATTACATTAATTACTATTACATTACATATTATATTATTACATATTACAAGTAAAGTATATACTATAGTATATAGTAAGTTTGGATCAGCAATTTATTCTCTGCTATTTCACACAAGTAAGAACGCAAGAATAGGTGCACTCTGTGTTCTGAAAATGGCGGCCGTTTTCGACCATGGCGGCAAATCTTGCGATCAGCCAGGTACGCAGGATATTTTAATGGTAAAGCGCAAAATTGAGTGCGCAAGCACAGGTGCACTCCCTATTCCACTCTCTATTACTCTCTATTACTCTCATATTTCGGTGGGACAGCAATTTATTTATTTATTTATTTAAACTTTATTGCACATAATAAAATAGGTACAAAAGGCGGACTTAATGCCTCATGGCATTCTCTACCAGTCAACCTTAGGGCAAAACAGAGAGTGAGTAGGTAGGTAGTGCTCTTAAAATATAATAAAAAAATTAAAAATATCACTTATTAACTAGTTAACATACAACATACTACATAAAAAGAAATACACAAATAACTTTATATAAAAAGATAAATACACAGTCGGGTCATAAGTTCTGTCACAACCTTATAATTTTGATTTTTGAAGACCGGCCAGAAATTCAGCGACTAATTTAAAAAATAGAACATTTATACATGTCGGGAATAGAAGAACTAATTATTTTTATACATATTTGAAAATGGAATGGACGATTAAAGACAATAGGGTCACGGGTTTTCCGTTGCACCGCTGTTGTAACGCATAGAAGGTGATTTTTAATTTCGTACAAAAGTTGAAAAAAGCGTCCTATTTCTTTTATTGTACTATCAATCGATACACTGAAGTCTCAAGATTTAAATTTTTTAAAAGAAGCGGCAGACCTTGCTCTTTTAGTAATACTAGTGGTCATCAGAGCAGTGAAGGCGTCAAACGAAAAAAATCCCGTGCGAAAACAAAAAACGCTAGCTCTCCAGCTGTGGCTAAGCAGAACCAAACTAAAAAGAGTGCTTAATAAAAACCTGAAACCACGTGCTTATCGTAAAAGGAACGGATTTTTTCAAATGATCGTATAAAGAAAATTAAGCTGGAAAGATCCCGGCATCTGTTACGACGGCACGCGGGAAAAAAACTGCGAAATTCTTTTTTTTGGATGTCTTTTTTTTATGATAGGTTTAAGTTATCACAAAAAAAATGATAAAGTGTATGCCCACATTAGTAAAGAAGCAAGCACGTGTATTTTGAGGGACCAGTGCAGTCATCACCCTTACTCATTCATGATTTCCCTTAGACACTCGTATTAAGGCATAACTGAGGTGTTTTTCGGTAAAAAAGGGAAAAAATCAAGGCCGTAATATATCAAAATACTGTCCTAACAAGCATAGTACAACCTTTATCTTAAATAATAATCAAGAACAGACATAGGACATCCCAACAAGGCTCTACACCGACTCATATGGCCCGAAGCACGAAATACTGGTTCACGGCGCGCGGAATTGACTTCACCCGGCATGAGCACCGGCTCTCTTCTAGTCCACGTTTAAACCTATGGGATTACAAGTTATACCAATATTTGAAGGGGAAAATCTGTACTTAACCTCACCAGAATTTGATGTCTCTCCGAGCGTTTCTGGTTAAATCAGCGAAAGAAAGGTGAATGAATATGGTGCGTGTAGTGATCGCTGACTGTCTTCGTAGATCAAAGGCATCTGTCCAAAATGGAGGAGGACATTTCGAATGATGTTGATAAAATCATATTGCAAATTAAATAACCTTTCATTTCATATGTAATTTTTATGTATATCTCAAAAGGTTTATCAATAATTTCCTAAAAAGTTTGTGACAGAACTTATGACCCGACTGAGTATGTACTTTATAATAAAATACAACTATACATATACTATATTATAAAGAAAAGAAGTATAAAATTAAATTATGAATGATGCTAATCTGACCCGACCGTAGAGAGATCAGGCGCAGGACCAACGGCTTAACGTGCCTTCCGCAGCACGGAGGAGAGATGAAATTTTTCGGTCACCCACCCGATGACCGACTTCAGTGAAAGTTGCAGTTAAGTAACTGCTATAGGCAACTTAGTAAATCTGGTATTAGACACGTTGTAACCAAATCTGACACACCCTGTATATAAACTATAACGGACAAAGTAATCGACAATCGAACTAGGTATTACAACAGATCTAGCTTTAGGGTTGCATAAACTTAGCATACCTAACTGCGTGGTGTTGTAGTTAGAGCGATCAAAAACCTCGGGAGGTCGTGGGTGCAAATTTTGCGGGGAACAGTTCCACTTTGAGTTGGTTTTTCCAGTTCAGCTAGGACATTGCAGGTTTGAATCACCTGATTGTCCGATAAGAATGATGATTTCGTGCTTCGGAAGGCACGTTTAGCCGCTGGTCCCGAATATGATCCAATTGGTCTGGTTTCCCTTGTAAGGGTTGCGGAGGTCAGACGACAGACGCTAAAATGAATAACCAGGCAAGTCAGTTCAGGCCCATAGTCGCAGCGTACCCTGGGCTCCGAGGCAACGGCCGAGGATGCAACCGGGAGAGGCGCTAGGATGATGATGATGAAACTTAGCATGCGTTAGGTATGCTAAGATTCATCGTGCACTATTAGTATATTTATATGTGGGAGTTAAAATTCGTAGATGTCCAAATTTTTTAAGTGCCATTTTTTTTTATTTTTCTTATCAGTACAAAATTATATAGGTAGGTACCACTTTCTGTTTGGCCTTAAAGTCACAGTCAAAGCTTACTGTGTTAAAGTTGGCTGGTAGAAAATACCATTACGTCTTAAGGATTTTGTTTTGTAATTGGACAAAGTAAGGAAGAAATTGTATAAAGTGGACTGGTAAAAATATGAAGTGCTAAAAAAATTTGCTGTAAATTAAATTGGAAAATGAATTTTGAGTTTTTTTGACCTTAGCCGTATTGGCACACTCCAACTTATCATTGTCCGTTGCGAAATTAAAACGTACAAGACCCTAAGTTACTATGTTATGCATTTGGCATTAGGAATTGGACACTCATTAATTTGTCAAGTTTCTTGCTGATTCTTCTCGCCAGTGGTTGCCTTCCGAATCGGTGAAAGAGTTAATAAGTATAAGATGTATTAATAAGCGCTACTGTGAAGCCTCTTTTAATAAAGAATATTTTGAGATGGGGTTTGAAATGTTTTCTACTAGGATACATGAAATATGTAGGTTCTCATAACGCCCTTAGTCTCATTAAGTGATTTAAGTGGACAGAACTAAATTTATTTACCAACTATATTGTTGTTCATGAACATAAATTTAATAATTAAAAAAAAATTGCACAACATCACATACATTGATCTGACTCTGTGTTAAGTAGCTTAAACTTGTGTTACAGACAAGTGGTATTAACAATATACTTTAATAGATACATATAATATATCACCCAGACCAGGACAAACAGACATGTTCATTCACACAATAAATATTTGGTCTGTGCGGGGATCGAACTCGCGATCTCTTGGTCTAAAAAGCAACTTCTCGACCTGATGATACTTACCATCAGGTAAAACAAATACTTTTCCGCCCCTTGTCTTGTTACAACAAGATATAGAGTATATAAGGGCCTCTTTGAAATCGGGTTTTTAATATGTAGTTGTGGATCAGACTAATATTACAAATGGGAAAACTTTCTTTGTGTGGATGTTTGGATGTTTGTCCGTAAAGCACACTCAAACTACTACTAAACGGATTTTTATGAAATTTAAGTGATTTTTATGATTCAGGGAATAAGCTGACTTAGGTAACTTTTAATCCTGATTAAATGCTCCCATGGGATAAAACTGGAATCTTGATAATTGTCAATAACACCGTTAGTACTGAAAGGATTTTCATGTCTTAATTCAATTCGGGCAAAGCTCTCGTATCATGGAGGGTCCCGTGGTCTTTCAGTGGGACAAATCGCTGGGACCACGGGTACAAGATTCATGGGTGATGTCACGATGATCTGGTCCTTCCACCTTGACGATAAAGAGGTTTGGAAACAATGAAAATACATAGATTTTGTTGTAAAAACATGTGTTTATTTACACTTTGGCAGTGATGGCATGACATTTGTATTATTTACAAAGAGAGTTACTTTATTGAGACCTTTGTTTTATCTGTAATTACATTGAGCAAGCTTCCTTCCGTTTGTGCTGAGGTTGGTACTACGCGCAATGTTGGCAACACTGTATCCAGTGCTGCCAACACACGCCACTTCCGGGAACATCGCCAGTTAATAGTTGTTACTAACCGGCAAGGCTACCGGACGTTCGAATCCGTTATTGATAACCCTTAACCGAATAACCGTTAACGTTTCGATAACGTTACTAGAAACGTTAAATAACGATAACGGTTATTGAAACGTTACTCAAAATAACGTTACGAATAACGTTATCTGTTAACGTTTTTTAACGGTTATCAATAACGATGTACGTTTTTCCGTTTACCAAGCGCGGTAGCCGAGTCCGTGGACTCCGTAAGCGGCGTAGGGGGCGGCGGCGACGTATGGGGCGGCGTGGTAGGGGGCGGCGACGAAGGGTGCGGCGTAGGGAGCGGCGACAGCTGAGGGCAAATAAATAAATAAATTCATTGGACTAACACACCAATTGCCTAGCCCCAAACTAAGCTCGAAGCTTGTACTATGGATGCTAGGGAACGGATAGACATACTTGAATACATTTATAAACATCCATGACTCGAGTACAAATGCCGATGTTCATCACACAAACATTAGCCCCTAGCGGGATTCGAACCCGCGACCTTTGGTTTTGTAGCCAGGGTCCCTAGCCACTCGACCAACAGGCCTGTCTATAAAAATTATTAACAGTTAGTGTTGATTGATAAATTTTGTTTTATATGAGTACGGTACGTCATCTCCTCTCTGCCTGATGGTAAGCAAAAGAGGAGCGCTTCCTGCTATGACAACAGATGCGGTGCCAAAATGGTTCCCTATCCGTTGGCATCGCCATACCGGCCCGCAAGATGTTGCTTGATGAGCTAAATGGCGCAGTGGTTAGCGCGCTCGGCCTGCGATTGATCAACTTTCGCAGAGGCCAATCACCGAATGGGTGTCCGAAAAATTACACCGAGCTCCTCCGTGCTTCGGAAGGCACGTTAAGCCGTTGGTACTGCGCTTGATCTCTCTACCGTCGAGTCAGATTGCTGTCCAAACGAACTATGAGAATGAGGGCATACGGAGTGCACCTGAGCTTGCGCACTTGTGCACTATAATATATCCTGCGTGCATGGCTGTTCGTAAGATCTGCCGCCATGACCGAATACGGCCGTAAGGGTATTATATGTATTATGGTGTGCCAGAAGCTTATCTATACTTCTATACTATACTATCTATACTAATATATAAAGCTGATGAGTTTGTTTTGTATGTTTGTTTGTTTGATCGCGCTAATCTCAGGAACTTCTATCGATTTGAAAAAATATTTTTGTGTTGGATAGTCCATTTGACGAGGAAGGCTTTATGCTATTGGAAATCGAAATCCACGCGGACGGAGTCGCGGGCGGCCGCTAGAAATATATAAAGTGGAAGAGTTTGTTTGTATGTTTGTTTGGTTGAACGCGCTAATCTCAGGAACAACTGGTCCGAATTGAAAAAAATCTTTGTGTTGGATAGTCCATTTGACGAGGATGGCTTTAGGCTATTGGAAATTGAAATCCACGCGGTCGTAGTCGCGGGCAGCCGCTAGTCCTTATTTATTTATTTATTTAATTTGGTATACCAACAACATGGCACACAGAAACATTTGAAAATACTTATTTTAAAAATACAAAACTTTTGTATGCATGTCAATAACAGGTATACACAGCATTGGCCACATATAACAACGAAATATATCCTTCTTATCCTTATTTTATTTATTTTTTTTTTTTATCGAAAGACGATCAGGATGACCTTACTCCACCTGGTGGTAAGCGGAAGTAAGGTCCAATTATAAGGTTGACTGGCTCAAAAGCACGTAGTACTCATTGAGCCAGTCACCCTTACCCTGAAGGCCTGCAAAGATGCCGTTTCACGCCCCGCCTAAAAAGCCCAGGATCATACGAGGAAGGAAACACGTGGGCCGGAAGGGCATTTTATGTCCTTATGATAATGGGTTAGGTATTTACCAGCAACCTGGCCGGCGTGGGCGGCGTGGAGTCCGCTCACGGCAGCAGCTTGGGACTGGGCGGCAGCCACCAGGTTCTGGGAGGCGGCCACTCCGTTCCAGTAGGCGTTCTCGTTGATGTCACGGTGGGCTTCGGCAACCTGGGGAAGGGGAGGATGTAGTTAGTTTGAGAAATGAAGAAAGCTCTTACTGATGTCATTCATAAGATGCGACTAATGAGGGTGTTTGAAAAATCCGCTAGATGACAATACGTAGGCGTCAGTTCTAACTGCTATGGCGTTGACATGAGATTGATAGCGGGAATTTTTTTGTATCTATTGTATATTTTTTTATTAATATTTCACTTTTCTCAAAACATGAACTTTCGATTGCACAACATTGTTTCGATTACCTAATTGCACACTTTATTAAGCATGTGGTGTTTATCTGTAATTAGTTATACAATAGCATAAGCCAATCTAGATATGTATATAAATTAAGTTAAATATTGTAATAGCTGTTGATAAACCTAATAAATAAATAAAAATAAAATAAAAATAAATAAAAAGATAGATATGTCAAAATTCACCAATGACATACCAGGATTGGATGATGGCATGCCCTCTTCTGTGAGGCGACAGTTATATGGGGCAAACATTTCGAACTCGGCTAGGTCAAGTGTTTCCACTTGCAAGAGGTCACGATTCTTAGAGCCTCTTAGAGGCTTTACTTGGAAGAAGCTGCGGATGATGGAATCCTCAGCCATTCTCTTAGATATCAGTTAGGTCTATTGGTCCATTACCTGGCGGGCAGCTGCGTTGTTAAACTGGACGGCGGCTTCGTTCTTCACTATGATCATGATGTATTAGAGAGCCTCTTAGTGATCAGTTAAGTCGTTGGAAGAAGCTGCGGATGATGGAGTCCTCAGCCCGTCTCTAAGAGGTCAGTTAAGTAGTGGTCCATTACCTGGCGGGCAGCTTCGGCGTTTAAGTCAAGTATCCGATGTCATGCTACTTACGAGGGATCACGATTGTAAGAGCCTCTTGGAGATCAGCTAAATCTAATTAATCTGGTGTAGTTGGAATAAACTGTGGATACAGTCTAGTGGTCCATTACATGGCGGGCAGGTCGATGCCATGACACTTGCGAGAGGTCACATTTCTTAGAGCCTCTTAGAGATCAGTTAAGTCTAATAAGTCTGGTGGAAGTAGCTGTGGATCATAGAGTCCTCAGACCATCTCTTAGAGGTCAGTTAAGACGACTATCCTTACCTGGCGGGCAGCTTCGGTGTTGAACTGGACGGCGGCTTCGTTGGCGCGCGCCTGGCCCTCCACAGCGGCACGGGCGTGGTTCCGAGCAGCCACGGTGGCGTCGATGCCATGACACTTGCGAGAGGTCACGATTCTTAGAGCCTCTTAGAGACTTTCCTTGGAAGAAGCTGCGGATGATGGAGTCCTCAGCCCGTCTCTTAGAGATCAGTTAGGTCTATTGTACCTGGCGGGCAGCTTCGGTGTTGAACTGGACGGCGCCTTCGTTCTTCACTATCTCTTAGTGATCAGTTTAGTCTTATGAGTCTGGTTTGGTTGGAAGTAGGTGAGAATGTTGGAGTCCTCAGCCAGTCTCTTAGAGGTCAGTTAAGTAGTGGTCCATTACCTGGCGGGCAGCTTCGGTGTTGAACTGGACGGCGGCTTCGTTGGCGCGCGCCTGGCCC
Organism: Nomophila noctuella; assembly: GCA_958496325.1. Classification (NCBI taxonomy): domain Eukaryota; kingdom Metazoa; phylum Arthropoda; class Insecta; order Lepidoptera; family Crambidae; genus Nomophila; species Nomophila noctuella. The sequence goes on from OY292508.1 coordinate 2,517,251, forward strand.
TCCACTGCGGCACGGGCGTGGTCCTGAGCAGCCACGGTAGCGTCGATGCCATGACACTTGCGAGAGGTCACGATTCTTAGAGCCTCTTAGACACTTTACTTGGAAGAAGCTGCGGCGGACGGAGTCCTCAGCCCGTCTCTTAGAGGTCAGTTAAGTAGTGGTCCATTACCTGGCGGGCAGCTTCGGTGTTGAACTGGACGGCGGCTTCGTTGGCGCGCGCCTGGCCCTCCACGGCGGCGCGGGCGTGGTCCTGAGCAGCCACGGTGGCGTCGATGCCATGACACTTGCGAGAGGTCACGATTCTTACGATTCTAGAGCCTCTTAGGGATTTTACTTGGAAGAAACTGCGGATGATGTCTTAGAGCCTCTTAGAGATCAGTTAAGTCTTATGAGTCTGGTGGAAGTAGCTGCGGATCATAGAGTCCTCAGCCCATCTCTTAGAGGTCAGTTAAGTAGTGGTCCATTACCTGGCGGGCAGCTTCAGTGTTGAACTGGACGGCGGCTTCGTTGGCGCGCGCCTGGCCCTCCACAGCGGCGCGGGCGTGGTCCTGAGCAGCCACGGTAGCGTCGATGCCATGACACTTGCGAGAGGTCACGATTCTTAGAGCCTCTTAGAGACTTTAATTGGAAGAAGCTGCGGATGATGGAGTCCTTAGCCAGTCTCTTAGAGGTTAGGTCTAGTGGTCCATTACCCGCCGGACAGCTTCTTCACCACGATCACGATGTATTAGAGAGCCTCTTGGAGATCCGCTAAGTCTATTGAGTCTTGTGTAGTTGAAAGAAGCTGCGGATCATAGAGTCCTCAGCCAGTCTCTTAGAGGTCAGTTAAGTCAAGTATCCGATGTCATGCTGCTTATGAAAGATCACGATTTCTCATGGAGCCTCCTAGATATCAGCTAAGTCTAAAGAGTCTGGTGTAGTAGTATCCTCACCTGGCGGGCAGCTTCGGTGTTGAACTGGACGGCGGCTTCGTTGGCGCGCGCCTGGCCCTCCACGGCGGCGCGGGCGTGGTCCTGAGCAGCCACGGTAGCGTCGATGGCGGCAGCCTGGGCGTCGCCAGGGTTCACGCCGTACGCGTAGGGGAGGATGGCGCTAGCCGAAGCATAGCCGAGGATGGCGACGAAAGCGAACTGTAGGAGAGAGATAGGGTTATTTTCTGGCATTATATTGTACAGGCCCGTTGGTCGAGTGGCTAGAGACCCTGGCTACAAAACCAAAGGTCGCGCGTTCGAATCCCGCTAGGGGCAAATGTTTGTGTGATGAACATCGGCATTTGTACTCGAGTCATGGATGTTTATAAAAGTATTTAAGTTTGCTATTACTGAGGACATTATTCACACAGCGCCGCCTAGCCCCAAACTAAGCATAAGCTTGTGCTACGGGTGCCAGACAACAGATAAACATTACATTTATACTTTTTTTGTAAATACATACTTTGTATACATAGAAACACCCAGGCCGATACAGACATGTTCATGCACACAAATGTTTGTACCGTGCGGGGATCGAACCCGCGACCTTTGGTGTAGTAGCCGACTTCTCGACCATTATACCAAACGGCTCGTCAAATTAATGAAATGCTAATGAAATGTTACGACTTCTGTGGCAGAATCAATCGACTATCGAGGACGTCGATCGATGTCGACTGAAGCTTAATCGATCTGTGGCTAGACTTTTAAATGGAATTCGTTGCATTTCCTTCATTTGCTGCCGAAACGCATGAATACTTTTGTGGTAGATAAATTTTGAGATTTTCGTAGCTTACATGCGAATTGGGTGTGGATATCCTTTTTAGAGATTATCATGTCAAACTGAAAAATTCTCGATCCGTGGGTTAAAACCAATACACTAACTGATGACAAGACAAGCAAGGAACTACTTAACTTACAGATATAAAAGGACAAGAGTCAACGACCGAAAAACAGTAGTTTAGCGACTAGCCTATGATTTTTTCAATTATGTCAATTAAATTGCCCAACCATCGCGACGAAATGTTCCGAATGACTTCTTCAGATAATGCTTATGCGTAAAAAAATGCAACACTGCAATTCTGAGTGCAACGGAGTCATTATAACATGTTTTCCTATTGGGAAAGTTTTTGCCTATGTGTTTTTTTGTGAACCGAATTTGATTGAGTAACACAAGTGGTTTTATAATCGGTGAGAATTACAATTACAAAAAGTGACGTGAGTCATTTTTTTGGTGGATTAGGGAATTTCAATTATATAAGGTTTACTAGCGTCCGCCTATGGCTTAGTCCGCGTGAATTTCGGTCACATATAGTGTTTTATTATAGCTTAAAGCCAGCCTCGACAAATGGACTATCTAACACAACAATATTTTTTCAAATCAGTAGTTCGTGAGTTCGTCGCGTTCAAACAAACTAACTCTTCAGCTGTATTATATATGTAAGTACAGATTATAATAATGTAGGTATTTACCGAATAGAAAAATGCTACGGATCTGATTTCGGACTGGAACCTACGACTAAAGCTTCATTACGGAAGTTAACTAATAATGAGTCAAATAACTCTATGAAGCTATTACTACTACTTAAATAACTTCCCGAAAATACACTTAACTACTTACTTTAAAAACAAGTTTTAATTATGTTATCTTGCCATCTGATGTCGTAAATTTAATTGAACAGGCTTTAACTACGATTAACTACATTTCTAGAAGTGAAACGTCCTTCCTTTATTACAACTACATATTAGCATATTAATACGAACGATATGATTTTGTAGATATTGCATTGTTTCCTTAATTTGATTAGCAGACCAGTAAATTAGTATTTTAAACTAGCCTTCCGCCCGCGACTTCGTCCGCGTCCTGTCCCGTCCCCTTGTCCCTTCCCTATTTTTCTCGCCGTAAGAACCATCATTGGACTTCAACGAACATTTGAAAAGAAGAATTGACCAAATTAGTCCATTCGTTGTTGAGTTATGCGCTTACCAACACATTTTGCGATTGATTTTTATATTAAAGATCATATCAAACTAATATTATAAATGTACAAGTTTGTTTGGATGGTTGTCCTCTAATCACGCGGTCACTTCCGGACAGATTTTGATAGAATTTGGTATACATATGGGCTGACTAAGGTGATAGGATACTTTTTATCCAGAACTTTCTCAGACGAGCGGCTGATTCAATAAGTGTTACTATACTCTCTCATATAAAGGTGGGTTACATGATTTCATCTAAATTTTAAATATTTAAATAGCCGCAAAACCAAAGAAATACTTAATCAGAGAAGATGTTATAAGTCGTCAATGAAAGAATTAGAAGGGTGTTCTTTTTATAAAAAAATATAATTGAGAAAATCGACAGTTGCTCTTAGTAAATCCTAAAATAAGTAGGTACAAAATGACTTATTTTTGAAATCAATCAAGAACGTAAAACAAATAAGTAGTACCTACTCAATACATTAAAAATAATAAAAAACTACTTATTATATGTATTCTTGCATTGTCATCGTAAATACATTACAATGTTACTATTGAATCTTTTTTTGTGTTGGCATGTCCGTTTCGATCTATAAGTTTTTTGTCCCTGTTTATTAGAAGTAGATCAAATATTTCAATAACAATTATTTTTTTTATAACTTATTCAATTCAGGATGTAGTTTTTGTTGACATTACTTGAATCAATTATTATTGTTGTGACGAATTGTCACATATCTTAACCGATTTGAAAATGTGCGTAGTTATTTTTTATTTGCTTTTGTTTTCTCGTAACTTCTTACTACATCCATGTAACGATTGATTTGTATGAGGTTTTATTTGACTCGTATAAATTGCTATTTGGTCAGATTAAAATTTGAAGGAGATCGGACATATACTGTTGAAAAAAATCCAATACATTTTTCGAAAAATCTTTTTATCTGTTAACAATAACATAAATAAATGCCAATTTACGACATTTGTTTCATCGATAATTATTCTATTATGAATATAATAATCTTTTACTCCAATTCAAAAGAATAATGAATGGAAACAGGATCTTTTCGTATTTTAGCATAAATTAACATGATTGCATTGTGTTACACATGATTCGTCATCACTTACGGTCTTTTAGATGCAAATATAGCAATGAATGATTTCTAAGGATGACACAGGATACTTCGTGAATATTTAAAATGGTTGTTAGATATCTATACTAATATATAAAGCTGAAGAGTTTGTTTGTATGTTTGTTTGAACGCGCTAATCTCAGGAACTACTGGACCGATTTGAAAAATTCTTTTTGAGTCGGATAGTCCATTTGACGAGGAAGGCTTTAGGCTATGATATATATACCTATATGTGCTGAAACCGGAATCCACGCGGACGGAGTCGCGGACGGCCGCTAGTTTCTATATATAATTCTTACAAAAATATGTAATATCTGCCAACTTAAAATATAGATACAATTCAGTTTATTCAGTTAAGTAGCTTATGCGCTGATCATGCTTGTGTTTTGCAGATATCACTATTCATAACATTTCACAAAAGACGATTCCGGTAACAGTTGTCGTTTCAAAGGAAAATCGACACGATTTGAATGCACCAAAAAACCTTTTAATATCATATTAACAGTTCGTGGAGCTTATTCCCTAGAAATAAAGTTTAATCCTTACTATTTGTTTGTTCCGCTTTCACGCCGTAACTACTGAACCGATTGCTTTGAAATTTTGCAGACGTAAAGTTAGAAATCCGGATTAAATAAAAGGGTTCCTTTTATCCCGGAAAAAAATATATTCTCGAGGGAAAACATAAATATTGTTTGCTCGACGGCCGAATACTAGTTTCGTATAAAAATTACACCTGCCACAGGGATCATCTTAGGAGAAACATACTATAGCGATTATAGTACGTGACTTCAATGTCATATCAAACTTCTCATTTTAAATGTCAATAGATAGAAGTTATTGAACTGTGGTCGTCAATAAAAATAAAAACTACTTTTCTCACAAGTGACAACCCTAAACGACCTTGACCTCAACACGCATAATAACGTATGCAGAAAGCGTCGTCGACCGCAAACACGTAACCATTTAAGTAGAGCCTTCAATTGTCTTGCTAAATATGTAACAATAAGTCTTACGACATACTTAATATGGTCTCATTTTGAACGTAGATGGTGAGGAGATTTATCTAGATAGAGCTCTTCTTAATCTGGTCACATCTTTGTGTGAATATTGGGGTATGGAATTTTAGTCATTAATTAATTTGAAATAAGATTCAATTTGCAGGTGCATTTCTTAGTGATTTGTTTTGGTTTTTATCGGATTGAAGATTATGTAATTGTGCACGTGGTTTTAATTTTTAGTGAACTGTAGCAACTGTCATTTGTTTAGTATTCTTTTAAAAATAAGGCAAGGAAACTAAACTATATTCAGTTCTGGAAAAAATCGCGAATTCGGTAATTATTTGTGCTCAATTATTGATGAGCGGAATATGCTAATTAAGTTCGAAGATAGAAGGAATTAGACAGCATTCTGAGCGATCCCAACTTATTGGTAAAAATGGTCAAAACTGGTAAACTTTTATCCTGCTATTCATAAAATTTAGTAAAATAATGGAATACTTATTGTGTTTTGATACTTTCATGCATAACCGAATGGAATTTAATGCTAATTATATCAATATTATTATAAAAACAAGTTTTTTTTAATTTAATAATAACACAGCTGATATTCTTCATACTTTTCTGCCAAATAACATAAAATACCTAACAAATATGTCCGATTTACTTGTTACATCAAGTAATGTAACTTACGGGAGCATTATAACACTTGTAAACTTATAAATTATTCAACATTTCTTGTTTATAACACCTACGGACATACAGACACGCCTATTTCTTTAGTAACTGCATTGTATGAACATACCAGGAGCGATTGATTGACAAATTGACATTGGTATGACATTTTCAATGAAATTACGTTGATGGGATATTGATTTGACAGTTTTGAGAATAGCAATGTTGTAAAATATTTGGAGCAGGTGGACTATAATATTGTTAATTATTATAGTTCCGAAATAATAATCTATTTAGAATCTATTGTATAGGTCTGCTGTTATATCTACGCACAGCTTAAATAATAAGGATTATTAACTAGAAAATGTTAGCCATGATTCAGTTTGATTTAGAATATTTTCACTAGCCCCTAAAGGAGTGAAATTGGGGTTAATAATTAGTTAGTAAGGAAATCTGTCATTATTTTAGATAAAAATTAAAATGACTAAGGTTTTGATCTTGTTTTTGTTGTAGTATTTGGTAACAATTGAACTTTTAATAACTACAACTGAACAGACTATAATCATCATGTTTTGTTTTAATACACTTTGACACATTAAAGCGCGGGAAAACTGACACATTTTATAATTAATTTTTAAACTCGCGCTCGGCAGAAAAGCGGTCGGAAATTCTCACTTTTTTTTTCAATCGCGTTCCTTTATTTTTTAATTTATTTATCACTGATTGTTTTTAAAAAATGAAAGCGTTCGGATATTTTTGCATATTTTTTTTTACTAAGTCCTCTTTTGATATTTTCAAATTTATATGTCACCGATTGTTTTTTTTTTAATTTAAAAATATTTTTTGGATTTTAGTAAATATAAAAAGGAGGTCGTACCAGAAATCTCATCGTGCACTTCTTGTTTAGACTGCGCGACAGCTACTGAATGCTGTTGGGTGGTGCGCCCGCGCTTATATACCCCTATGGAGTGGTGCGAAACTGCGAAAGTAGACAGAGGACAGAGGTTCTCCTTGCTTCGATCCTTCCGTGCGGATCAGGCAGCAACCCTAAACGCTAAACTTATTTGTTCCAATGTCGTATTGATTTGATATAAGTAATTAGAGCAACGCGTGCTATGTTTTGGTTGGAGGTTGTAACGTGACTTTGGGTGTTGGATTGCGAATGTTAGAATGCTAATTGAATTTTTGCACGAACGGAATTTTGATAAGATATCAGAAAATTAATGTTTTCATCTTCTCCTTCCTAGCGTTAATCCCGTTCTGAGCGGGGTTCGCTTTGTCCATGATTCAGGATTTGGCAAGTCTGGTTATTACATTGAAGCGACGGCCATCATACCTTCGTTACCCATAGAGGGGAACCAGACAGATTGGACCATGGTTACACATTCAGATATAACTGAACTAAAGTCAGAAACTATCTGAATGTGCAGGTTAATAATCTTGCGTCTCTATAATCCATGGGATTATTGCTATCTTTACAAGTTGACGCCCCGGTTGCAGGGTTGCAGGTTCAAATTCCTCTAAGGGAAAATGTTTGTGTGATGAACATCGGCATTTGTACTAAAGTCATGGAAGTTTATAAAGAAGTATTTAAGTATGTCTATCCGTGCCCAAGCATACATACTTCAAGCGTCAAGCTTAGTTTGGGGCTAGGCAGTTGGTGTGTTAGTCCAAGGAATTCATTTATTCATTTATACCGTGGTTTAACGTGTCTTCTGAAGTACAGTAGGTATCATCATTCTTTTTAGAAAAGTAGTTTATTCAAGCCTAATAATTTTGATTTTCTGATGATTAATAAGAGCTTCTATGAAGCCTATGTTAATAAATAATGTTTTTTTTTTTAATTTTGATTGACCAGTGCGAAGCCGGGAGGGTGACTAGTTTTTTTAACCTAACATTGTATGTACATGGATGCAATATTTTAGTAACGTTTGGTTAATTCATGTGGTCAATGCTGGGTGGAGTAGGAAGTGGTTGGAGAACGAGACAAAAAACATGTCTGTCTCACTCGTGTGACATTTGACGCATGCGTTGTAGAATGTAAGTGGATGTTGTCACACCGACGCGTAACTAAATAAATAAATAAATTCCTTGGACTAACACACCAATTGCCTAGCCCCAAACTAAGCTGAAAACTTGTACTATGGACGCTAGGAAACGGATAGACACACTTAAATACTTATATAAACATCCATGACTCGAGTTCAAATGCCGATGTTCATCACACAAACATTTGCCCCTAGCGGGATTCGAACCCGCGACCCTTGGTTTTGTAGTCAGGGTCTCTAGCCACTTGACCAACGGGCCCGTCAATTAAGAAATCAATCATGCTCCTGGTTAAAAATTAAACGGCGTGATTATTAAGAAGTTAATAAAATTGTTACACCAAGTTGAATAGACTCGCCTACAGGACAAACGTTTGTATGCGTGATCATGTATGTATGTCTGTTTAGACTGCCTCCGTGGTGTAGTGGTTAGAGCGCTGGGCTCAAAACCTCGGAGGTCGTGGGTTCGAATCCATCGGGGAACTCTTTCACTTTGTGTTGGTTTTCCACAAGAAGGTGGTAGGGCGAAAAAAGTTTAGACGTGCAAAAGAATTTATAAAGTGAATCAAATTGTGGAATATATTAGTTCATTTCATTTCATTTCCGGAGCTAATTGTCTTGAAATAAAGTTTCGTTAGGTAAAAAAAGTATACATGTCACACAGATCATCTTAGCTAGGCCAGTCTTGCTGTTTATGCGAATTCCCGGTACATTTGACGGCCCCTTGCTTGGTCTAATGGTCAGAGACCCTGGCTACAAAACCAACGGTCAGAGGTTCGACCCCGAACAGCACAGCCGTGCCTTGGTCTGGGTGTTTATGTACTTATTTAAGTATATTTGTATACAAATGTTGATTCTGTTATCTGTAACACAAGTGCTAGGAACACGGAGTCAGGTCAATGTATGTAAGTGATGTTGTGTATGTTGTGTGAGTTTGCCTTGGTCTGGGTGTTATATGGGCCATTATCCACTAACTGGAAAATCGTCCATACAAGACTGTCCTAAGCAAATTTTATTAAATATTGAGAATATCTGTCACTACAAAGTAAGGCAATAATATATCTAATTTATATATTAAAAAAACCCACGCACTTTCCTCTCGGTTTTTGAGTTTTGGAGGGTTTTGTGTAAAATTGTGACAGAGGACTGTTGTAACCAAACAGAGGACTGTTTTTATGAACAAAAACTAGCATTTTTGTTTGTTAAAATAATAAAGTTTTTATTTTTTATGAGCAGTTACGATATGTATTGATGACTTTAATAATTAACGAGTTCTTCATTTTATTTTTGTCGATTTTAATGGCGCCATACATCCTATATTGATCCAATAGAATCAGGTGAATTTTCCTTCTTAAAATTATTCGTTATTTCTGTCATGGCTCTTTTTTTGGCGAGATTTGCAACAGTGCTCTTCCCAAGTCCTTTTACCACCCTTATGCTCGCGATGACTCATATCCATATGCAATTTTCTGGAAACTTTTTAATTTTGTTTTTTTTTTGTTTTTTTCTGTCATTTTTTCAATAATTCTTCTTGATTTTGATTGTGAATATTTAGTTGTAAATATCTCAAGCGTTTTTGTTCTAATACTTCTTCATTTTTTTTAACCGGAGTTTTAGTTTTTTTTTTTTTCAAAATCCTCTATTATCGATCTATTACCTCATTACTCTACAAAATAACGATGTATTATTAACGTTGATGCAGATTGACGCGCTGTCTAGCATGTAAGTCCGTAAAAAACTTAAAAAACCAGTGTCCTTTGCAATGACATGACAGAGGACTGTTGCACAGAGGACTGTTTTTTTCACTAAAAAACTAAATAACACAAAATAATAGAAAACATATCACAATTGAAAAACAGATTTGAATACATACTTGTTTATAAACTATTATAAACAAATAATATTTAAAAAAACTCTTAAAATAGGAAAACAAATACTCAACAGAGGACTGTTCCTACTATATGCCGAGACGCGTGGTTCACTACCAAATGTGGTGCTGCCCCTGAAAAAAATGGCAGCAGTCTGATTTGCTAAACAACCAAAAGAACTACACACCGGTTGCTTTCTATTTACAATCGTAATGTTTCAGATCAATATGCGAAGTTAATTTTACACTGGATTCAATTATTGACAGAGGACTGTTTTAAAAATTTCAGGACAGCCTTTGATCCTCTTTATTTGGATAAATTTCTATTATACACTAATAATTTATAGTTAAAAAAGATGCTTACAGACTTATTAAACTAAATGATTTTTATTAATTTTATGAATGGCAAAGTTTTTAATAAATAGGTATCAATGCTAGTAATTCTGGAAATCGGACATGACAGAGGACTGTTTTTTGAGGTGTTGAACATTTATTTTCTCGAAAACTATTATATTTTATTTCTAAATAAGCGATGGTAAACCAAGAATACCAAATTTATGTTAGTACTAACCCAACAATAAAAATATATAATAGAATTATCTACCTTTTAATTGCTTAGGACATCGATTTACCAGTTAGTGGATAATGGCCCATATGTACTTATTTAAGTATATTTGTATACAAATGTTTTTCTGACATCTGTAACACAAGTGCTACTTAACACGGAGTCAAATCAATGAACGTAATATTGTGTGAGATATTTTTTTTTAATCATGGACGTGTAATTAGGAAATGCAATGTTATAATCAAAACCGTTCGGTGTGAGTGCCAGTTCACGCGTAATAACTTGTATTACATACAGCTAAAGGTCTATATCACTGTGAAACATAACGAACCGATCGATATTACTCTACAAGACTTTAAAATGAGAGTTATTAAATTCCTGACATTGCAGTGATATGAAATGATCACTTTATTAGGATGGGCGGCATAAACTTGTTTTCGCGTCTGGAATGGTTTTCAATAGAACCACGCATTGTATCAATATAAATATCTCTGGACATTATTAACACAGCGCCATCTAGACCCAAAATAAGCATTAGCTTGTGCTATGGGTGCCAGACAACGGATAAACAATACTTATATATGGACTTTATTTTTGTAAATTCATACATATTATACATAGAAACACCCAGACCGATACAAACAGACATGTTCATGCACACAAATGTTTGTAGCGTGCGGAGATCGAACCCGCGACCTTTGGTGTAGTAGCCGACTTCTCGACCATCACACCAAACGGCTCGTCGAATCTACAATCTATAATATACAATCTATGTTTCTGTTGCCTACCTCTTCTTCTTCCTAGCGTTTATCCCGTTTCTGTGCGGTGTCCGCTTTGACCATGATCCAGGATTTGGCGAGTCTGGTTTTTACAGTGAAGCGCATGCCATCAGACCTTCGTATCCCATTTTGTGGCCAGGGTCTCTGACCACTAGACCAACGGGCCTGTCAACGGAATAAGTTCATAATAATGAATGATTTTAATTCAGTATTAACAGAACGCCTCGATGGTCTAGTGGTTTAAGTACCGGGCCATGATCTCGAGGTCCTGGGTTCAATACCCGCGTCGGGCAGTGTTGATTTTTCTGAACACAGCCCCGGTTTGTGATCGCCAACCCGTATTTGCAAGCGTGGTGATTTAGCCAAAACCCATCGTTGTAACGAAAACATGATTTCAAATGATGGAGGCCTTTGCCCTGCAGTGTGACATTAATAGGCTGAGTCCATTAACAGAAAGATCCATTCATTATGAGAGCTAAAACTAGTTATAGAAGCCATAATAAGACAAAGTACGAAGCTATAACTATGTATGGCTTATCAATAGTATAATCACATAAATATTCATACATAATTGTTAACTTTTTCTAATGACAAGTAGCATTTATGCCAATGTCAAATTATAATTTAATGGCATATAAAATAGTATATTTAGAGATCTTGACAAAGGAAAAATACATGTGACATTTATTAAACCAAGACATATTCAGATCAATCCAAAAATCAGACAAAATGTCTGTCTGTCTGTCTGTCTTTCTGTATGTTTGTCTTTCTTTCACGGCAAAACGGAGCGACGAATTGATGTGATTTTTTAAGTGGAGATAGTTGAAGGGAGTAACTTAGGCTACTTTTTGACCCATTCCAATCCCCCACTTCCCTAAAATGGGGGGTGGAAGTATGTATGGAAAATCTTAACTACTTAAGTTAGACGCTTGCAATTTGGCATGCAGGTCCCTTAGTATACTAGATGCTTTCTTGCAAAACAATATTGCAAAATTCCCACGGGAGCGGGAGTGAGCGGGAAAAAACATTTGTATCATGAAAACATATATCCACGCGGACGAAGTCGCGGGCGGCCGCTAGTAAGGGTCTTTAGGCGTTTCGCACCGCAAGAGATTCGAACCGCGGTGCGAATCGCCCAAGAGCCCCTTTTGAATGGATCGATTCGAACCACGGTTCGAACCGCGGTGTGAATCGCTCAAGGTTTCTTTTGAAATAGGTCGGTTCGCACCACGGTACAATGCTCCTGTAAGTCCGATTTAAACACGCATAAAAAAGATTTGATAAAAGTGATTTGTGTAAGTACAGAGCAGAAGAAAAGTGGATTGTTCAAAAAAAGATAATAAACAAAAAAAATTCAACAGTTTTAAATTTAAACATGGCATACGAGTAAAAGAATACTAAAAACTAGGTAATCATGAAAATTCACAAAAAAAATCAACAGTGATATAAATACTTGTAAACTAAACTCTTAATTTTTCTAATCAATAGCCGACAGTTGTATCATTTATAAAACAATAGGTTATGGTTTAAAATCACAGTTTGATGGATATTTTCAACTTAAAACTATGTTTATATCATCAGAAGCAAGTGCAAGAGTGCTTCTGATTGGAAGCTTTTGTTTCCAGTTTGTCTATTGTGTACTTAACCGGTAAGTCCACTTTGAACAAAGGGTCAAAATTTTCCTTGATTTTTTGGAATGTGGGCATATTTAACAGATTGTTGTTGTATTTGCGGTGCCCCTACGGGGTGTCACGTGTATAATGTACTGGACTATATTGTAAGACCTTTTTACACCATGTGGCAAGCAAATAAATAAATAAATAAATAAATAAATGTTCACGTGGTAATAAAATTATTTAGATTGGCCTGTTTGTTTGTACTCGGCTGTACTTTATGAGATGTGTGATTAAAATTCATTAAATTTGTCAGAACTCACCCATTTACAAGAAAACTGCTGTATTCATTGCGGTTCGAATCGACCCATTCAAAAATGATTTTGGGCTATTCGCACCGTGGTGCGAAAAGACCCATTCAAAAGGGGCTCTTGGGCGATTCACACCGCGGTTCGAACCGCTTGCGGTGCGAAACGCCTAAATACCCGTAATGCTGTAGATTTATCAACCAACTTAGCAAAAAAAGCACATTATATTATAATTTATAATCCTTGAAGCGGTCTTTCGACAGCAGCTGTCAATATACAATCTTTAAAATATAACAGTTTCGTAGGGTGCATATTTATTGCGCAGTGAGTGCACAAACAAAATTATACCTTGTCATATTTGGTTATCATAACCCTATACCAATTAATTAAAACTCCAAGAAAATAAAACTAAAACCATTGACCTCGCGCATGTGAAATGGCGTTAGCGGGATTCGAACCCACGGTCTTCTTTTCTGGGTTGACACTTTCATAGACCGGTGCGATTATTCCTCTACTAACGGCCGCCGGCGGCTGAGTCTTCGTGGATTTCGGTTTCCGCACACATAGTGTTATATTAGCTTACGGCCTTCCTCGTTATATGGACTATTCAACGCAGAAATATTTTTTCAATTCTTACCAGTGGTTCCAGGGATTAGCGCGTTCAAACAAACAAACAAAAAACTCTTCTGCTTTGACGACCCGCTTGGTGTAATGGTCAAGATGTTGCCTATTAAGCAAGAGGTCGCGGGTTCGATCCCCTCACAGGACAAACTTTTGTGTGCATGAACATGTCTGTTTCTCCTGGTCTAGGTGTTATATGTTTCTATTTAAGTATGTATAGTAGTACTTGTAGTACCACTGTTGATTCTGGTGTCTGTAAGACGACAAGTGCTTAAGCTACTTAAAACGAAGTCAGATCAATGTATGTTGGTGATGTTGTGTAATATTGATTTATTATTTATATGTTATATTAGTATAGATTATATTATATTAGTTTAGATTAATAGACATTCCTCTAAGTTATGTCTTGTCTGTTAAGTCCTGTCTTGTCCTACCCCCGATGGCCGTCAGTGGTCGACAATGGTACATAATGACAGGTCTCGGTAAATGCCAGACGCCTACTGGGCGCAATGGTGGCTAGGTATTTCGTCAGCTAGGGACAGTGTTTCTCAAACTGTTTATTATTATGGCGCAGTGGTAAGCGCACTCGGCCTGCGGTTGCTAAAGTTAAGCAGCGTTCGCAGATGCCAGTCATCGGATGGGGGACCGAAAAAAATCATCTCGAGCTCCTCCATGCTTCGGAAGGCACGTTAAGCCGTTGGTCCTGCGCTCGATCTCCCTACGGTCGTGTCACCGAATTATGAGAGCGAGGGAATAGGGAGTGCACCTGTGCTTGCGCACTCACTTGTGCACTATAATATATTCTGCGTACCTGGCTGATCGTAAGGTCGGCCGCCATGGCCGAATACGGCCGGAGGGTATTATTATCCTTAACATCCAAATGTCCATATATTTTAAGAGAGGTAGAGCTTAGTGGAACTTCTACTCAAATGAGCCGCTCGTCTGGAGAAGTACCTCCACCTTACAGAAGACCACAGTGAAACATCACTTCGTGACTGTTGTGCCATGTTTCTGCTGGTGAGTGAAGTCGCCACATGGGGAGAGGGTATGGGGTATGGGGACTTAGTAGGCAACGCATCTTGTGCAGTTGTTGGTGTGGTGAACATTGGTATTTTTACATGGATGTTTATAAAGGTATTAAGTATGTCTATCCGTTCCCTAGATTCGACAGAACAAGCTTTGAATTTTGTTTGGGGCTAGGCAATTAGTGTGTTAGTCCAGGGAATTTATTTATTACTAGCGGTCGCCCGCGACTCTGTCCACTTGGATTTCGATTTTCATTAGCCTAAAGCCTTCCTCGTCAAATGGACTATCCAACACAAAAATATTTTTTCAAATCGGTCCTGTAGTTCCTGAGATTAGCGCGTTCAAACAAACATACAAACAAACTCTTCAGTTTTATATATAACTAGCGGCCCGCCCCGGCTTCGCCCGTGGTACTTGTCCATTATTTATACATAAAAACCTTCCTGATGAGTTACTCTATCTATTAAAAAAAACAGCATCAAAATCCGTTGCGTAGTTTTAAAGATTTAAGCGTTCATAGGGACAACATGACAGAAAAAGCGACTTTGTTTTATACTATGTAGTGAAGTACTAGAGGCCCGCCCCGGCTTCGCCCGTGGTACTTGTCCACTATTTAATGGATGATATTATACATAAAAACCTTCCTCATGAGTTACTCTATCTATTAAAAAAAACCGCATCAAAATCCGTTGCGTAGTTTTAAAGATTTAAGCGTTCATAGGGACATACAACACACATAGGGACAGAAAAAGCGACTTTGTTTTATACTATGTAGTGAAGTATAGATTGTATATCTATCCGTTCCCTAGATTCCACAGTAAAAGCTTCGAATTTGGTTTAGGGCTAGGTAATTAGAGTGTTAGTCCAAGGCATTTATTTATTATTTATTTATTTATTTACGGCTTCCAATGCAGCCGGTACCAACGAAATCACGCTTTCCAAAGTGTTTGGTCACCAAACCAAGGGCCGGCCTTTGTGGTAGTCGCTTCATTACCCAGCCAAGACTCTCCTCCGAGAAATATTTATGTTTTTAATAAGAAAGAACAAATATTTTTATGTTATATTTTGAGTTTGAGAACCGCTGTCATTTAAAACAGGCCCTAGTTACGCCTAACCAAAATTGCTTTTATATTGGTCACTATAAAGAATTTGTTTATTGCATTCTGATGAATTATTTATATATTTTGTTTTGAATGTAATAAATTGTCGCATGAAATCATTGCTTTCGAATAATGTACTTGCAAATTCTTACTTTATTCTTTAAAGTTGGATTAATGCTTTTTACTTATGTTATAAGGCTTAAACCGTGCAAGATTCTGTTTCTATGCATTAAAAAAAAAACTAGTTTAAACGTATCATTTTAATATCTATACTTATAATAAATCTGTAGAGAGGTCAATTCTGTACATTAAATATATTTTCGAAATAACTATCAGGGGGTGATTAGTGATCGATACTGATGCCAAAAATGTAATCAGTAAAATTTTTGTCTGTCAGTCTGTCTGTCTGTCTGTCTGTATGTTCCTTATAAAAACAAAAACTACTGGACGGATTTTGACGAAACTTGGTACAATTATTCTTCATACTCCTGGGCATATTATAGGATACTTTTCATCACGCTACAATCAACAGGAGTAGCGTAGGGAAGGGAAATGTGGGGAAAACGGGAGAATTTTCTCCATTTCTTAAGCTGCAGTCGCGTTTGCAGCCTTAATGGTTAAAGTCACATAGAAATCATGTATGACGGAAATATTTTACATAAAATTTCCTAAAAAATATCCCCCAACAGCATATGTCTATCTTTTATGGTTGACTCACAATAACACGTGTAACTCATAATCCAAATTGGTTTGCGCGCCAACGCGTTAAACTCAGGAACTACTGCTTCGAATTGAGAAAATATTTTGTGTTGGATAGTCCACTTACCATTTGGCGAGGTAGGCTTTAAGCTATCTATAGTAACACTGTGTGCGGAAACCGTAACGCACGCGGACGGAGTCGCTGGCGTCCGCTAGTTATTAATAAATTCTTTGTTCTAAATTGTTTTGTCTAACATACTAATTGCCAAGCCCCAAACTAAGCTCGAAGCTTGTAGGTACTATAGATGCTAGAGAACAAATACACATATTTAAATACTTTTATGAACATCCATGACTCGAGTCAAATGCCGATGTTCATCACTAAAACATTTGCCCCTAGCGGCATTCGAACCCGCGACCCTTGGGTTTGTAGCCAGTACTTCTGATCATTAGACCAACGGGTCCGTCAAACTCGTATCTCACACATGAGTAACCCACACAAGGGGAAACCAGACCATTCGGATCATAGTCGAGACAAACGGCTTTAATTGCATTCCGAAGCATGGAATCATAATTCTTACTCTTAGCGGGAATATCAGGTGATTCAAGACTGCAATGTCCTAACCATACTGGGAAAATCAACTCTAAAGTGAAAGTGTTCCCCGCGGGATTAACTCTAAAGTGAAAGTGTGCCCCGCGGGATTAACTCTAAAGTGAAAATGTTCCCCGCGGGACTTGGACCCACGACCTCTAAGTTTTTGAGCACAGTGCTCTAACCACTACACCACGGAGGCAGTTACATTTTTTATCAAATGTATATTTTGACAGTTAGATAGTAATCAACCTTGTCTTTGCGATAACAAAGCCTTCTTTATCTTAATGATAACATCGTAGTTATACTGTTGAAATAATACTGTTTAACGAAGGCAGTTTGTAAAAGAATACCTTGAATTTTTAATTGTCAATTGCAATAAATATGTTAATACACTGGTACAGTTTTTATAGAGGCTCTAAAATCTTGTTTGTTATTAAAAGTGATTGAAGTATTAATTCTACGGACGCCAATACTTCCGAAAATAAGTTTTATTAATTAAAGATATGTAGTTGAATGTTATGATTATAACAAGCACTTTTATGTTTCTACTGATATATGTACGTATATAGTCCTTATCATGATAGCGCCTCTACCGGTTGCATCCTCGGCCATTGCTTCGGAGCCCAGGGTACGCTGCGACTATGATCCTGAATTGACATGCCTGGTTATGACAATGGAACTACTGTCGTCTGATCTCCGTAACCACAAGGGAAACAAGACAATTTTGATCATAGTCTGGACCAACGACCTAACGTGCCTTCCGAAGTGCGGAATCATAATTATTATCGGACAATCAGGTTTTTCAAGCCTGCAATGTCCTTACTAAACTGGAAAAACCAACACAAAGTGAAAGTGTTCTTCCTGGGATTCGAACCCACGACCTTCGAGGTTCTTGAGCACAGCGCTCTAACTACTACACCACGGAGGCATGTACAATGTACTAGGGATGTAACGGAGGTGTCATATCGGAATCGGAGGCGGAGTCGGAGTTTTTTGATTTTATTTTTCGGAGTCGGAGTCGGAACCGGAGTCGGAATCGGAACCGGAGTCGGAGTCGGAGTCGGAACCGGAGGCGGAGGCAGGGTCAGAAGTAGTGGCAGGAGAGGAGGAACCTTGAGAACGTGTCGCATGCGTAACAAAATAATAAGTGAAAAATAACAGACGACTAGCTTTTGCCCGCGGCTTCGCTCGCGTTAAATTCGGGGTAGCACAATTTTCCTTTTCTGGACACAGAGGAGAACTGGGAACAGACTTTTACACGTTATACGCTTACTCCCGTTCCCGTAGGAATTTTGCAATATCCTTGTGCAGCTAAGCTAAACGTTTACTAAGCCATCTGTATGCCAAATTTACAGCGTCCAACTTTAACGGTTTCGACTTTTCATACAAATGTTTTTTCCTGCTAAATCCCGTTCCCGAGGGAATTTCAGGAATTCCTTTCTTAGTGCACCTCTACGGTACCCAAGCTACGGCCATTCCAAATTTCAAGTCCCTACGTTAAGCCGTTTAGACTGTGCGATGATATGACAATCAGTCAGTTTCTCCTTTTTAACCGACTTCAAAAAAGGATTAGGTTCTCAATTCGTCTGCATGTATAATATTTTTTTTTAATGTATGTTCACCGATAATATCGTCAATTATGGACGGATTTCAAAAATTTTTTTTTGTTTGATAGAGTTCAGTTATGAGGTGGTCCCATTTTCACCAGTCCAGGATCTGATGATGGAATCCAGGAGAAATCGAGGGCAACCACGGAAAATTGTATGCTCGTATGGTGTTTTTGTTACGTAATCATGTCTTACTCAGGTATATGCTTCAGGGTGTCAACATTTGATGCTGCTGTCCTGATGATGATGCTACAGTTAACAGTACTCCTTAACGGTTAGGAGTTGGAAGGCAGAACTGCAATTGGTCGATGGAAACTATTTAGTAGTATGTAGGGCTTAAATGTTGCTTGTGAGGTATGCTTGAATCAACATCTGATGCTACTGTGCTGATGATGAAGCTACAGTACTCCTTAACGGTTAGGAATTGGAAGGCAGAACTGCAATTGGTCGATCGAATGTATGTAGGGCTAACGTGATACTTGTGTATATTATATCCAGACCCACGGCGAGAAATCTCGTCGAGAAGTCTCGCTGGGCCTTCTCGCGAGAACAAGTAATTTATCCACACTCTCATTTACTTTTAACAACTAAGTTCCTATTGATAATTAAGTTCACAACGCTTTAACACAACTTAAAATCATGAAATAAACTGACTTTAAAAAAAAATTAAACCGACTTCAAAAAAACAGAAGAGAAAAAGCACCGACTTCAGTTAGTTTGTTTAAGATTACTTTGACATAGTTTAGGAAAATTATAGTATTAGGTAATAGATATTAGGAATTATTTTTTAATTTTTGTTTATTTTTGTGTTCCCGATTTTTTTGAAGTCGGTTTAATATATGTTTAGATAAGAACGCACGAGCGGGAGTCGGGGAGGAGTCCGCGCGACCTGTATCCTATTCAAAACGGTCTACCCAGGCCGTCGCCGATATTTGTTATGCTTTGACCTCCGATTCAACCTCCGACTCAAAAGTATCGGAACCGAAGTCGGAACCGAAGGTGTTATTTTAATCGGAAGTTCCGACTTATCGGAGTCGGAGTCGAAGCTCCGTAACAGCCCTGCAATGTACATATATGTGTAGGCTTCTTCCTAGCGTTTATCCCGTTTCTATGCGGGGTCCGCTTTGACCATGATCCAGGATTTGGCAAGTCTGGTTGTTACAGTGAAGCGACTGCCTTCAGACCTTCATAACACATAGAGGGGACCAGACAGATTGGATCATGGTTACACATTCAGTTCTTACTGAACTAAAGTCAGAAATCACTGAATGTTCAGGTTTCCTCACGGTGTCTTCCCTCACCGCCGAGCTAATGGCACAAATCCACACATAGATTTCGAAAAATCCAGAGGTGTGGGCCCGGATTCAAACCGCGGACCTCACGTATGTATATGTGTAGTATCTCATATATAAACTTGTGTTAATTTACGTTATGTACTATATGTGTAAAAAATATCTCATGTATAAACTTATGTTAATACACGTTCTGTTGGTAGCATCTTTTTTGTTAAAACCGCCTAAGCTACAACTTAAGCAGTACCTATGTATAAATAAATCAGATTACTTTAAAGTTGTGATTTAATCAAAACATCGATTACCTTTAATACGTACAATTTTAACAGAATTTAACTAGGTGAAGGCATTTGTATCCGGTTACGCTACTTCGCACCTCAGTGACATGGTGGTTTGAATGTCGAGGTGAATAAGAAGTCCAGAGTTTGATCTTTCGATTGATAATATTTAAAGTATATATGTAAGTAGTAAACTTTAAATATTATCAATCGAAAGATCGAAATAAGCAGAACAGACAAAAAAAAGTAGTAAACTAGCGGCCGCCCACGACTTCCTACGCGTGGATTTTGGTAATTTTGGTGGATTTGGTTGGACCCTTTTCAAGGTTTAATTTGTCTGGATTGTCTGTGACAAATTTCATCAAAATCGGTTGAGAGGATTAAGTGGGAAAGCGTAACAGACAGACATACTGACAGAGTTACTTCACATTTATAATACTAGTAGGGATAATAGTATTACCCTTTTTCTTCCCGTGTGTTTTGTAAGAAGCTACTAAGGCACATTCCGGGGGATGGGCAGCAGCGTTCCCCTGTGTTTTATCGTTCACCATACTGCGGTCACCAACCCGCCTGCTCATATGCTGATTATTTCCATGATCCTCCATCGGGGCGTGAACTATGTTCAGCAGTGCACTATAACAAAATTATTATATGTATTTAATTGTAAAGATTGTCTGTCTCTGATTAAAGCATAGCATACCGATAGCGCAGTGGTTAGCGCACTCAGCCTGCAGTTGCTAATGTTAAGCAACGTTCACTGATGCCAGTCATCGGATGGGTGACCGAAAAAAAATCATCTCGAGCTCATCCGTGCTTCGGAAGGCACGTTAAGCCGTTGGTCCTGCGCCTGATCTCTCTACGGTCGTGTCAGATTGCTTTCCCACCGAATTATGAGAGTGAAGTAATAGGGAGTGCACCTGTGCTTGCGCACTCACTTGTGCACTATAATATATCCTGCGTACCTGGCTGATCGTCAGATATGCCGCTATGGCCGAATACCTACGGGCGGAGGTATTACTAATCCAATGCAGGAAAAGTCCTCCATAATTGATATAGATAGAGCCATCATTACAACACATACATTACCGACTGTCTAGATTGCAACGTAAACCAAACAGGGTGTGATCAATGATAAATAATTAATTTAATACGAATACATTCGTCCTTTATACAGGTCATGACCGAAACTGCAAGTTATAGTTTTTGTAAAGTTAAAAATACGTGACAAACAATCAATGGGAAAAATACGATTCTATTCAATTGCCACTATAAGTTTGAAATCATTCGCGCGTCAAAACTCAACCAAGTTCATTTTCCAAAGAGAAATACAATAAGTTAAACCATTTTATTACCTACGTAACGAAAAGTTGAAGTACCTACGTACGAAGTCTTACCCGACTTTGTACGCGTGGATTTCGGCAAAAGATCCCAACTAATATTATAAATGCGAAAGTAACTCTGTCTGTCTGTCTGTCTGTCTGTTACGCTTTCCCGCTTAAACCTCGCAACCGATTTTGATGAAATTTGGTACAGACAATCTTTAGACCCTGAGACAGAACATAGGCTACTTTTTATTTCGAAAAAAAGAAATCCACGCGGACGGAGTCGCGGGCGACTGCTAGTAGCCCATATATGTATGTAGATTGTCTACGGTAAAGGTTTAAACAGGAAAGCGTAACAGACAGACGCAGCTATTTTCGCTTTTATTATATGAGGATTTAAAAATTTATAAAAACGTTAATTTTAGGAGCTTATATTCATTATCTTTCTTATTTTATTTCAACGTGTCCTTTTCTTGAAACATGACCACTTTCTTGACCGTCTGTACTTATTATATTTTTATTCTATTCCAGGTAAGTTTGAGAGCTCGGAAATCAAATATGGATTTACAACTAAGGTAGGTGCTTTATTATAATTCTCTATCTATAAGTACGAGTGTAAAATAAATACATATTTAACGACAACATGGTATGATACATATAACATCAAAACCACGACACACAGAACATTTTTATGCATACAAATGTTTGTCCTGTGCGGGAATCGAACCCGCGATCTCTTGTATTATAAGCAACATCGTGACCATTACACCAAGCGGGTCATCACTGACAATCGATGACAAACTTTCTAGCAGTTAGGGAGCGTTTCCACATAAACTGAGCTGCGCGAAACTGAGCAGAGACGTGTAAAAATTGACCAATCACATTGCTCAAAATAAACATCACACCTCCGCTCCGATTCTGATTGGTCAAGTTTTACACGTCTCTGCACAACTGCCCACAGCTCAGCTTATGTGGAAACGCACCCTTACGTAAATCAAAGGACATTTTGCATAATGCACAAAATCTGTTGCTACTATGAGTCACACTTTTAAGTATTCTTCACACGTCCATGAATGGGTTACTGGGTCGGTTGGCCCATACAGCATGATAAGAATTGGTTCAGATTGATGTAACTTTATTTATTTATCTGGTTCACCAGTAATTGTTACACTTTTACTAACAAGTTTATATGAAAGACTCGATAAAACTTAAACCTAAGCGTACAATTATTTGGTGGTAAACAAAACAAGCAAAATAGAAGCTAACATGGAAAATTAAGGTTACTTTTAATACATAATATTAACGTACAAGCAAGCAAACCAGAAAATACCAGGCACATAAAACATTGTGCGATTGGTTGAGCTCATATTTGAGTTTAATAGTAAACCGACCGAAAATATCTTCAACATCTTACTTTGATTATATTTGTTTGTGTTTGTAATGCATCTTCGTTAGAAGTTGGTTAAAAGTACGGTTGTTGGTTTCAAGAGCAAGGTTTCATGTACCAGTTTATTCAGTAACAAGCTTCTCGCCCGCTTGGAATTCGGCCATTAAGGAAACAATATATTGGTTTTCTCTCGGGAATATCATTTCCTCCAGGATAAAAAGTCCTATATATATATCCTATTATTTAATCCGGACTTCTAACTTTACGTCTGCAAAATTTCAAAGCAATCGGTTCAGTAGTAATGGCGTGAAAGCGGAACAAAGTATCAAACAAATAAACTCACTTTCCGACTTATAATATTAGTAAGGACTAGTAAGGATTGACAGGCTTGTCTAGTGGTTAAAGATCTTGGGGACACAAAACCAAAGGCTGCGGGTTCGAATCCCGCTAGCCGTGCCTTCAGAAGCACGGAATCATCATTCTTATCAGATAATCAGGTGATTCTAGCCTGCTGGGAAAACCAACATAAAGTGAAAGTGTTTTCCGCGGGTTTTGAACCCACTACGCCGGCAGGAATTATGTAAACAAAATATAATTAAATAGATTGTAGTTTCAAAGAATATAATAAATTATAAAGTATTCCAGCTACATTATATTCGGTGCTGGCCAGACTTGCATTTAAAATAGCCTGCATACCTTTAGAAAATGTCTAGAATTCGTTTGTACGTACTTATTTATAAAGTCGGTTAGGTATTTCGAAGGTCGGAAGGAAACTATAGCTATTCAAATTATTTTTGGATGGTTGGATGTGAATTATGACTAGAGGCTGCAATTTATAAATTGTATTACAAAATTAAGTAAAATTGTTTTGTAATTGTTGTGTTGCCTTATTGTGGTCAAAGTAAATCTATACTAATATATAAAGCTGAAGAGTGTGTTTGTATGTTTGTTGGTTTGAACGCGCTAATCTCTGGAAGTACTGGTCCGATTTGAAAAAATATTTTTGTGTTGGATAGTCCATTTGACGAGGAAGGCTTTAGGCTATTGGAAATCGAAATCCACGCGGACGAAGTCGCGTAATTATATTTCGATTTTGTTTGTGATTTTATAAATAACTAACCTTTCGCCTACTGTTTCTCAAAAGGATCAAAAGTACCCTATGTTCACCGGGAATAGTGTAGCTAGCCAACAGTGAAAGAATTATTCAAATCTGTCCAGTAGTTTTAGTTTATTCGTTACATACAAAAATACAAATCTTTATATCATGCCTCTTTATATCATTAGTGTAGATACCTATCCGGCCGTTTTTCGACCATGGCGGCCGATCTTACGATCACCCAGGTACAGGATATGTTATAGTGCACAAGTGCACTCCCTATTCCCTCAAACTCATAGTTCAGTGGGACAGCATTCTCAGTTTTCATTATATACGTAGTAGTAATACCTCAAATGTACAAAAAACATGATCATGGGCAAAAAAAAAATAATAATTAAAATATCCAACTCTTGGTATGAGTATAAACAGTCAAATCCAAAATACTTGCAGCAACGCCTATTATCTATACAAATATTATAAAGAGGAAAGGTTTGATTTTTTGATTGTTTGTTTGTTTGTTTGTTTGTATGAATTGAATAGGCTCCGAAACTACTTGGCAGATTTGAAAATTTCTTTCACTGTTGGAAAGCTACATTCACCCAGAGTAACATTAGCGCAGTCATTGAAGCGAAAAATATGGTCCAACCTCCGAATTTTTTTACTGTGAACCGATTTGCATGAAATTTTGGAATTAGTTTCATTGTACCCTTAAATTCAAAAGTGAAAATGATTTGAACGCCGCAACTACCCCTGGAGTGGTTGCCACCCCATCTCGGGGGTGAGTATTTTTTTTTTAAGATAACCTCGGATATCGATTGATTTACTAATTTTAAGCAAAAAATCATCTAAAAAGTTTTTCGATAAATCTAATACTTTTCAAGTTATTGGCAATTGAAAATTCGCAATTTTGTCACGTTTTTCATCGGTTTTTTGCAAATATCTCCAAAAATATAAGTTTTATCGAAAATTTTATAAGGAACAAAATTGTAGCTGGTAAAAAATTAAATAATTTTGTTTATCCTAAAGTTTTCTATGTGCAATATTAAGATATATATTAAAGATCTTAGCCGTTTTTTATTTTGTCTGCAATTTAATCGATTTGGTCAACGTCATCTAGCGGCGAGCAGATGCATTTTATGGATTCTTATAATTAAGAGTTTTGTAGTGCTTGAAATAAGCTTTCAAATGAGTACAATTAAAAGTCTTTTGCACGTAAAATAAGTAAGCTGTATTACAAATAAGAGGATCATCGAATGCTTTTTCTTGTAAATCAATGGGTTTCACAAGTGCCATTTCCAAGCTATTCATGCTATCACAATTTCTAAAACAGCATTGAAAAGGTAATTAGAAGAACTACAACATCTTTTATTGCAATATATAATTAAAAACATTTTTCGAAAACGGTGAAGGGTTAAAGGGCTTAAGAGAGGCTGTGATTGCCGCTGCCACGCGCTCTTTAAACAATCATATCTCCGTCAGTTTTTATTTAACAGAAATAACAAAATTACTAATTTTTTTGTCAGAAAAATACCTAATTTTTTTATCCCTACACTTTTATACGCATCTATCGTAATTTTTGAGATATTATGAAAAGAAGGTGGGATTTTTTAAAATATGAGATTTTATATTTTTATTTTAATCCAGTCTATTTTGAAAAATATGTGTCCTAAAGCAGCCAAACTGATACAATTTATCAAACACTTTATAATAAAGTTAATTCTTGGCGGAATACGAATAATTTCAATTCTGGTGGAAATGGCACTTATGAAACCCATTGTTTTAAAAGAAAAAATATTGGATGCTCCTCTTATTTGTAATACAGCTTACTTATTTTACGTGCAAAAGACTTTTAATTGTACTCATTTGAAAGCTTATTTCAAGCACTACAAAACTCTTAATTATAAGAATCCATAAAATGCATCTGCTCGCCGCTAGATGACATTGACCACATCGATTAAAATGCAGACAAAATAAAAAACGGCTTTGATCTTTAATATCTAACTTAATATTGCACTTAGAATACGTTATAATAAACAAAATTGTTTAGTTTTTTACCTGCCACAATTTTGTTCTCATAATATTATCGATAAAAGTTATATTTTTGGAGATATTTGCAAAAAACCGATGAAAAACGTGACAAAATTGCGAATATTCAATTGCCAATAACTTGAAAAGTATTAGATTTATCGAAAAACTTTTTAGATGATTTTTTGCTTAAAATTAGTCTTCCTATCGATATCCGAGGTTATCTTTAAAAAAGAATACTCACCCCCGAGATGGGGTGGCAACCACTCCAGGGGTAGTTGCGGCGTTCAAATCATTTTCACTTTTGAATTGAAGGGTGCAATGAAACTAATTCCAAAATTTCATGCAAATCGGTTCACAGTAAAAAAATTCGGACCCAAAATGCTTCATTGCCTGCACTACATAGGCTATATTTTATCCCGGTACGGGAAGTAGTTCCCCCGGGACGCGGGTGAAACCGCGTGACGGGCCGCTAGTAACATAATAATTGGTATGGGATTGTTATCATAACTCAGCTTACAACAGACCTACAAAAAATCTAGTCTTTATCTAGTAATCTGTAAAAGTCTAGGGCCGGTCCTTAACCTTGCTCGCATAATACCTGGACGGGTTGTCATAGTCATTTGTCAGTGATATCAATATGACAGGACGGAATGTAGGCGCGTAGCCGGCTATTTGTAATGTTACAAGTTGTCATTGACATAAGCGAGGGTGACTGTAAAATAGACTGGTTTAAGGATATCACATTACCAACGAATAGGTTACAACAATAGTGCTGCCTCAATTGCATAGGCGTTTAGAACTCTTTGTTTTCCATCCGTAAAAGTAGCCATTATACTGTGTCATTATATAAAAAATCGGCCAAGTGCGAGTCGGACTCGGGCACGGGCAATTTCGATTTTCAGTTTATATTATGGGGACCCCCAATTTTTGAATTTTTTTTCTATTTTCGTGTGAAAAACTTGTTGCGGTTTACAGAATACCTCACAAAGTTTTAACTGTATAGTACTTATAGTTTCGGAAAAAAGTGACTGTGACAGACTGGCGGACAGACAGACATGACGAATCTATAAGGGTTCCGTTTTTTTGCCATTCGGCAACGGAACCCTAAAAAGACCATAACGCCAGTCTAAAACAGTATAACCTCATTTCTTCCAGTGGTCAAGACTAGTGGACATTCCGGGGTATGCGAAGCAGCGTTCTCTTGTGATTTATGTTTCATCATACTCATGAAGTCATGTATAACATAGTACCTACTACCCCGTTTCTTCCCGTGGGTGTCTTGAGCGGTGACTCCGGGGGATCGACCAGCAGTGTACATCATGTAGCATTCTCCATTCCGTCTGCTCAGCGTGGCGACTTGACATCCTTCATTTCCAAGTTTCATATTAATTTTAGTTTTATCTGAAAATTTTACTGACGACTTTGAGATCACTACCGGCAGGCATCTAGGTTAAATAAAAGTAGTTTGTCCTAAGCTATCAAATATAAAGGTCACCCTATAATACACGTCAATAATTCTTAAATCTTACAATATATTGCACTTCATTTTCCTATATTGCCTATTCTGTAGGCAAAAATGTTAATTTGTATCATTATGTATAACACTAGATATTGTAATACTTTCCGTAATCTATGATTTTGATTTGATTTATAAGACTAGTCGTGACTCGTGTCGCATTTGCAATCGAATAGTGTATCTTTTTCATCCTGGCTTTAAGGATTTGGGTTCATATCCCGAGTGGAACTATTTTTTGTGATGTTTTTTAGTTTCTTTAGGACATTGCAGGCTTGTTGGGAAAACCAACACAAAGTGAAAGTGTTCCCCGCGGGAATCGAACCCACGCCCTCCGAGTTCGTAGTTTTTGTGCTTAGCGCTCTAACTACTACACCACGGAGGCAGTTTGGATGTTATATGTAATATGTATCTGTTTAAGTTTGTTTGTAATACCACTGTTGATTCTGATGTCTGTAACACAAGTGCTTCAGCTACTTAACACGGAATCAGATCAATGTATGCGATGTTGAGAAATATTTATTTATTTAATTATTTATTTTTTTATAAAAAGCTTATTAACAATCAGCGCCACCTATCGGCATTTAGTTAAACAGATTTGATCTTAATAATGTTGCAATAATGCAGAGCTGCTTTGCTCTAGACTTGTTCTTGCGTTTAAGCTTTAGAGCATTTGTGTTATATTAGATTAACGAAACAAACTGGTAGATGGTGCTTCACAGAGAAATTGACCACTATACTATGCCAACGCATCAATGGTTGAGTGGTTTATGTACCGGGCCGTGGTCTCGAGGTCTTGGCTTCGATTCCCGGGTCGGGTGAAATTTGTGTTGGTTTATCCGAACACCGTCTGGGCTTGTGAGCAGTAATCCACTTTTGGCTAGCGTGGCGAAGCCAAAGCCCATCTTAGTACCGATGACATGATTTTTAAATAGGGGCATTTGCTCTGCAATAGGACATAAGTAGTCTGATTTTTCTCCCTCCTTCCTCCTCCTTGAGTCGTATTCCTGATTACTGAGGGTAGTGATCATTGTTTTAATTGAAACACACAACAACTATCTTGGCAATTTTTTAACGAAGTGGTTTGCCATTGCCTTCTCCATTTCACACACTTACTCGTAGTGTGCAGGTTTCCTTACGATGTTTTCCTTCACCGTATAGCTGGTATGAAATTACGCACATAGATTTTTGATAATCCAGAGGTGAGCCTGACCGGATTTGAACCGCCGACCTCACGCTTGTGAAGCGTCGCTCTTACCACTGGGCTACCGAGATTTTGTAGTCTTATGTTTGCTTTAAATTAAAAGACGCCTTTACCCTTGGGGTGCCCTATAAAAAAGAAAGCATAACTTTGAATGATCCAATAAATAACTCGATCGAAACAGATACGGGCATAATGTAAAAAGCAGTTCACCTTTTAAACAGGCATACGTATGTCTGTATTGCTATGGCTTCAGGATGTTAACATTTAGGTATGCCTCCATTTATCCGTAGAAATGTCGTGGTGTGGTAAGAATCCGGCTGTTTTCAGAAATTTCTATTAAAAATAGCGGCCGCCCGTCACTCTGCCCGGGTGGATTTCGGTTTCCGCACACATAGTGTTATTTATACCTTCCTGGTCAAATGGTCTATCCAACCCAAAAATATCTATTCAAGTAGATCCAGTACTTTCTAAGATTAGCGCGTTCAAACTAACAAACTCTGGAGATTTTGTTTATATTAACGCAGATAATTCTTATCTCATACTAGAGGGGAGCTTAAGAATCTGACATGGTAAAAAATTCGAAACGTGTTTTTTTTTTGCAAAAATGCGGCAATAATTTTTTTATACAAAATAACGCATCGTTATTTCGGAATAGTGTGTCAACTTACTAGTAGTGCGAAAAAAGTTTAACTAAGTGAATCAAAGTGGTGAATAAATTATTTCATTTCATTTCATTCAAAATACATTGCAAGTGGAGTCACGCCGAATCAAAATTTTCGGAACGTCAAGATTGTTCGAATTGAATGCTGGGACGTAAACCCTCGTACAATGTAAAGTTTGCCTGATGCGCAATTTTAACAGTAGCATTGCAAAATTTTATGAGTCCGGTACATTTAATGAGAATTTATGATATGTATGTACATAATGTATGTAATCATATCGCCCAAGTTTCAAGGTGAGTAACGCCTATTAGTATTTTGTAGTTTTTAATTATTATGGCTATGGCCGGATAAAGTATTTTAAGAATTATCTTATCCAACTATCTACATTATTTCAATTACTTTTATGGTTTTATGAAAATTATACGAGTATGTATGTTTACTTACTTGTTTAGATTATGTACGAGTAAATGCCAGCCATTGCTTTTACGATCCGTTTGTTGGTCAAGAAGTTGACTCTTAGACCAAGAGGTCGCGGGTTCGATCCCCGCACAGGAAAAATCTTTGTGTGCATATACATGTCCGTTGGTCCTGTTCTCGGTAATACCACTGTGATTCTGATTATTTCTGATATCTTGACTCTTGCTGAAAGACCAAGTTTGGGAGTGCAAGACCAAAACTGGACCAAAGTCTCGTCATGTTCCTGTATTTGGGCAACTCTGCTCTACATATTCTTACAAGTATAACGTGTCAAATCGACTACTAGTTGTCAACGTCAAATAAGTTTTAATGTCAATGAGGCAAAGTTATTATATTTTCAAATAGATGGCGTCGTAATATTGAGGAACTTGAACTATTCTAATCCGCGATGACGAGATTTTTCTCTCAATGTATATAGGTCCTTTGGTGTTATCAATATACATGCTTGGTCCACCTGATTTGTTTGTTTTATTTATAATTCAAACCCATTAGTGCGCTCGGAGTCTTTTCATGGTCCTTCGAGCCGGATCTGTGGTGTGAGTGAAGTGCAGTTCCATTTGGGCACTAGTCCTAGTGCAGGCTGAGTGCATTTTTGGAGGAGGTGACGTCCTGGACAGTGGTTCGCTGTCGCAACCAGGACGTAGGAGCAGCTGGTCCAGGGAGACCAGTTGGACAGCGGAGCGGACGGGAGCAGCTGTCAGACCGAGCATCGGTTGAGGAGTCGGGAGCAGCGGAGCTGTCTGGTGGTGGCGACCAGCAGCTGGTGAGGAGTTCGCCAAGGAACAGTGAAGTGTGAGTGAGACAGGAAACTGTGAGTACATTTGTTTATATTGTGAATAGCCAGTGAGCAGCGGAGAAAATTAGACTCTATTATACTGGACAATTTAACTTTAAATATATGTGTGGTAATTTTAGGACTTAGAATAATTTTAGACTAGTTAGGACTTAGAATAATTTTAAGGTAGATTTAGGAACTTAGAATAGTTTTCAAAAAACGGTTGGAACGAGGAGTCTATGCCCGATTTTTGAAAAATATTTACTCTCCTCTACAACTTAGAAAATTTTTGTAAATAATTTATTTGGAAATTAGGTTAAAAATGGAAGGCTTCATAGATTTCCAGACAGAGTTGTTTGAGCGGATTATCAAAGCTCGGGCTAACTATAAAAAGAGCCCTAAAGATCGCATCACAAAAGAGTATGTAGAAGGGCGCTTAGAACTAGTTAATCAGTTATGGCAGAAATTTCTAGCAGGGCATGAAGAGTTGAGGCGTACTGTAGATAGGAAAGCACTCTCGGGTACTGACTACATAAAAAACGAAATTTACGATCAGACCGAGGAGTGTTATTTGGAGTTTACGGAAGAATTGAAGCGATGCCTTAAACAGTTTAATATTGTTAATATTTCAAATAGCGTACCACCATCTGAAATTAATTCTTGTCATATAAAACCTTCATCATCTCATATAAAATTACCTAGGATTAATATACCCACATTTTCAGGCAAATATTCGGAATGGTCTACATTTAGGGACTTATATACTGCTTTGATTCATACCAACGAGGAGTTGTCCCAAGTTCAGAAATTACACTATCTCAAAAGTTATTAGGAAGGTGAAGCAGAGCAGTACCTTAGACACATTCCCATTTCAAACGAAAATTATGACAGGTCTTGGAGGTTACTGGAGGAAAGATACAACAACAAAAAAATTATTTGCCAGTTAACCCTTAAGAGATTGTTCAGCCAGAGGAACATTGCACAAGAGTCAGCCGTGGCGTTAAAAGAGCTAATTGACACCACTAACGATTGTCTGGCTGCTCTTGGTAATATAGGAGTAGACGTTAGCAGTTGGGACGTGATTGTTATCCACATTTTGTGTTTGAAGTTGGATCCGGAGACCAAGCGCCAGTGGGAGTTTCGGGTAAGTGAGGATAGCTCGGCAGATGATTTGCCATCTTACGAAGCTTTTAAAGATTTCCTAACAAGTCGATACCGCGCCATGGAGTTCTTGGAGTCCGGGTCCAGCTCATCAAAGAGGTATACACCTCATATTAGTCCCTTGGTCAATAAAATGAAATCGTTACATTCAGGCAACCACTATAAGTGTTTGTATTGTTCGGGAGCACACACACTATCATTCTGCAAGGATTTTAGTAAGGAAACAGTTGATGCTCGTCGCAATTTTGTGGAGAAGAGCAACGCGTGTTTTGTTTGTCTGGGTAGCAATCATTCTGCCAAATCGTGTCGCACTAATTTAAAATGTCGTGTGTGCAAAAGAAGACACCATTCTCTTTTGCATCCAAGGGGAACAGCTATTTCAGAGTCCATTGATGTTAGAGATAGGGCAGCGGGAATCGCTTCGTCTTCCTCACAGAGGTCTGAAGAGGTTGTTCAGAAATCTGATGATAATCGGCAGTCATCAATCTCTTGTTTTTCGTCAGGAAGAGTGTACAGTCAGGCGCTACTAGCAACGGCACTAGTAGACGTCAAGTCGAAAACAGGGAATGACACGGTGCGAGCGCTTCTTGACCAGGGGTCACAATCATCATTTATAACGGAATCAACTGTTCAGCGTCTAGGGTTAAGGAAAACTCCTGTGTTAGGACAGATTTCGGGTCTTGGCGACCAAGAGTCAATCTCAAAGGCTATGGTGGTTTTTGAGCTACAATCAAGAGTTGACTCAAATTTCAAAATAAAAGTGGGCGCTTATGTTTTAAAGTCAATCACAGCTCCGTTACCAACCTGTAAGATTGATCCTTTGAAGTGGATTGAATTTAAGGGATTGGTACTAGCTGATCCAGAGTATCACACCCCAAGTAAAATTGATGTTCTACTGGGCGTAGGTATATATAATCAGATACTCATGGAAGGTGTAGAGAGAGGACCCGAGGGAGCGCTGTTAGCACAAGCTACGGCATTTGGATGGGTCCTGTCAGGAAATATAGAGGTAAATAAAAACTCTGTTCATAAAATTAAT
The DNA here is from genome assembly GCA_958496325.1 of Nomophila noctuella. NCBI lineage: Eukaryota > Metazoa > Arthropoda > Insecta > Lepidoptera > Crambidae > Nomophila > Nomophila noctuella. The sequence goes on from OY292508.1 coordinate 2,550,055, forward strand.
GTATTGCATTCTCGTATGGACGACAATGATATACTTAGAAAGTTCTGGGAGATAGAAGCAGAACCTGAAACAAATAAGGTTATAATGTTAACAGATGAGGAGAAGCAGTGTGAAGAACTCTTCGCTGCAACTACTACGAGAGACGAGGACAGAAGGTATGTGGTTCGGCTTCCTTTGAGAAACGATCCCCCGTTGGTGGAAGGGTCTCTGCAGATATCTGAAAGGAGATTGAAATTATTAGAACGCCGGTTTGACCAGAATGAGCAACTAAAACAGACTTATACAAATGCTATAAATGAATACCTGTTGCATAATCATTTGGAGCTGGTGCCGGAGGAAGAGCGTGAGAACCCTCACGCCATTTATTTACCGCATTTCGCGGTGATACGGGAAGAAAGAGAAACTACTAAGGTTAGAGTCGTTTTTGATGCCTCCTGTAAAACAAATAATAAGAAATCGCTTAACGATAACCTGTTAGTGGGACCTACATTACAGCAGGAGTTGCGACATTTGGTCATGCGGTGGCGCATTCCTCCTATTGTTATCACTGCCGACATTACAAAAATGTACTTACAGATAAAGATGGCCACGACAGATGTTGATTATCAGAGGATTCTTTGGAGAGATGAGAGTAACACTGAAGTGCGTCATTATAGGATGCCGAGGGTAATGTTTGGAACTGCTTCAGCACCTTACCTGGCAGTTAAGTCTTTACAGCAATTGGCTCGTGACGAAGGCGACAGTTACTCAGTAGCAGGGAAAATAATCTTAAATGATTTTTACATGGATGATTTGTTGAGTGGATGTCAAACTGTCGAAGAAGGATTACGTATATATCAAGAAATGAATGAATTGCTGGGTAAAGGAGGATTCAAACTAATGAAGTGGACAAGCAATAATGATGAGTTACTAAAAGCTATGTTTAAGGAAAAGGAGAAGACTGATTTGTTTGATTTATTTATAATTCAAACCCATTAGTGCGCTCGGAGTCTTTTCATTCACCATGAAAAGACTCCGAGCGCACTAATGGGTTTGAATTATAAATAAAACAAACAAATCAGGTGGACCAAGCAATAATGATGAGTTACTAAAAGCTATGTTTAAGGAAAAGGAGAAGACTGATTTGCAAGAGAAATTGAAGATTAAATCAGATGAGACAATGAAAATCGTAGGACTCACCTGGAACCGAAGTGAAGACGCCTTCCGCTACGAGGTCAAACTCCCGGTGCTGGAACAACCTGTAACTAAAAGGAAAATAATTAGTGACATTTCTAGATTTTATGATCCCATAGGCTGGGTAGGCCCTAGTATTATAAAGTCTAAAATAATTATACAAAAGATATGGTTGGCGGGTATTCAATGGGATGAAGAAGTACCTACTGATATTTTAAAGGAATGGATGTCTTATCGTGAAGAATTAAAACAATTAGAGAAAGTTAACTTACCAAGATGGGTGAGCACTAAAAAGGATGACGTTTTGGTGGAGTTACATGGGTTCTGCGATGCCTCTAAGGTGGCATATGCAGCTGTTGTTTACCTTCGGGTAATAGACTCTCTTGGTAGAGTACATGTATCGTTAGTGACTGCAAAAACGAAAGTCGCGCCGGTCAAACAGGTCTCAATTCCCAGACTGGAGCTATGTGGAGCAGTCCTGTTAACAAGAGTAATGTTAGATACAGCAAAAGTATTGAACATCGAAAAACGCAACATGCACGCGTGGACAGATTCAAATGTGGTTTTAGCTTGGATTAATAGCCATTCAAGCAGATGGAAAGTATTCGTTGCAAACAGAGTATCTGAAATACAATCTAATTTAGATTCTCATAGCTGGTCACATGTAAGCTCTCAAGAAAATGCGGCCGATGGAGCATCAAGAGGATTGTCTCCTGCAGAGTTGGTAAATAGTAAAATGTGGTTCAACGGACCAGAGTTTTTACAAAAGGAAATTATTATTTACCAGAAGCCTAAAGAACTAATGACGGATTTGGAAAGTGTCAAGGTTCATTGTGCTGTTATGGAAAATAGTATTTGGGAAAGATTCTCTTCATTCACCAGAATGAAAAGAGTGATAGCGTATTGTAAACGATTTGTAAATAATTCAAGATTGAAGCCTGGTAATAGAATCCAAGGATACCTAACTACACAAGAGATAAATGAAGCACTCAAAATATGTATTAAGCAATTTCAAGCAATGAGTTTCAAAAGCGAAATGGCGTTAGTTAAACAGAAAATGAACTTACCGAAAAGTAGTAGTCTGCGATCATTAAATCCAAGTTTAGATGAGGACGAGATATTGAGAGTAGGTGGTAGATTGCATCATTCGGATCTTGGTTATAACAAGAAGCATCCAATCTTAATTCCTAAAAAGTGTCACTTATCTTATTTGATCATTGCAGATGCTCACAAGTGTACAATGCATGGAGGTCCACAGTTGATGCTTAACTATATTCAATCAAAATATTGGATTTTGGGAGCAAAGCAGCAGGTCAAACATTATTTTCGCAAATGTGTTGTATGCGTGAATAATTCAAACAACACTCAGACACAGCTTATGGGGCAGCTACCGGCTGCCAGAGTAACTCCAGGTCGTGCATTTAAATCTACAGGCGTGGATTACGCAGGTCCGATACAGATTAGAACAGCAAAGGGTCGTGGGCATAAATCCCATAAAGGTTATATCTGCTTGTTCGTGTGCATGGCAACGAGAGCTGTGCATTTGGAGGTTGTTACGGACCTCACATCTGAGGGTTTTCTACAGGCATTCAAAAGGTTTACAGCAAGAAGAGGTCACTGCTCGGATATTTGGAGTGACAATGCAACTAATTTTGTCGGAGCAGCAAGTGAGCTGAAACGACTTTTTCAAGCCGAGAAAGGGTCAATGCTGGATGAAGTAGCTGAACTGTTGGCTACTAACGCGTGCACTTGGCATTTTATACCTGCAAGGTCACCTAATTTCGGAGGCCTCTGGGAGGCCGGAGTCAAGTCTGTGAAATACCACTTAAAAAGGGTAATAGGGCAATCTACTTTGACTTTTGAGGAATTCTCCACTGTACTTGCTCAAGTGGAGGCTTGTCTTAACTCCAGACCACTGTCAGTTATTTCAGGCAATTCCGATGATGATTTGACAATTTTAACGCCAGGGCATTTTCTAGTTGGCGAACCTATTGTCACTCCTCCTGACCAAAACTATGAGTCGAATACTGTTAGTTCTCTTCGAAGGTGGCAATACACTCAAAAAATGCTACAAACCTTTTGGAAAAAATGGTCTCAGGAGTATTTAACGAAATTTTTACATAGGTATAAGTGGTCTACAAAGGAACAACAACCCACGGTGGGAGATATAGTTTTAATCAAAGAGGATGGATTGCCACCCTGTCGATGGCTTTATGGCAGAGTGATAGCTACTCATCCCGGTCAAGACGGTTATGTACGGGTGGTTAGTTTAAAAACTAAAAATGGTATATTTAAACGCCCTATTACCAAATTGTGTTTGCTTCCTGTTGTCCGTGAATAGGAAAGATATGTAAATAATATTATTTTGCTTGAGATAAGTGTAAGAAGTTGTTGCATAATTGTATAAGGAAGAAACATGTTCATTTTTAGTTGGTATAATTAATTGTTTTGTTATTTTTCGTCACGGTGGGCGATCTGTGGTCATGGGTAATTTATTTTTTTTAAGGATCAACAGTATCGTTTTTGTTTAGATTCAAAAAATGTTTTGTTTAAATTGTTTTACTTCATCAGTTCTCTAAGGACAAATTGCATTTTGTCCTTGGTGGGCGATAATGTCAACGTCAAATAAGTTTTAATGTCAATGAGGCAAAGTTATTATATTTTCAAATAGATGGCGTCGTAATATTGAGGAACTTGAACTATTCTAATCCGCGATGACGAGATTTTTCTCTCAATGTATATAGGTCCTTTGGTGTTATCAATATACATGCTTGGTCCACCTGATTTGTTTGTTTTATTTATAATTCAAACCCATTAGTGCGCTCGGAGTCTTTTCACTAGTTGTCATTTTTATTCGAATAATATCCGGGTGTGAATTCTTACTTTTTTCTGCTAGGGCTGGTTAATAAACTATCAAGGTCGTGTGTACATAAAATCTGTACTGGACTATACTAATATAATAAAGCAGAAGAGTTTGTTTGAATGCGCTAGTCTCAGGAAGTACTGGTTTGAAAAAATAAATAAATTCTTTGGAGTAACACACCAATTGCCTAGCCCCAAACTAAGCTCGAAGCTTGTACTATGGAAGCTAGGGAACGGATAGATACTTTAAAACTTCTATAAACATACCGCATACGTGACTTGAGGGCAAATGACGATTTTCATCACACAAACTTTTGCCACTAGCGGGATTCGAACCCGCGACACTTGGTTTTGTAGCCAGGGTCCCTGAATATAGACCAAAGGGCCCGAAAATTGACAAATTATTTTGGTTTTGATTAGTCCATTTGTTGAGGAAGGCTCAGCTATAATATAACAGTATGTGTGCGGAAACCGAAATCCACGCGGACAGAGTCGCGTGGGGCTGCTCGTGTCACATAAAAACTTACCTATTTTAATAATAATTAGGTATATTGGTAATTTTTGTCTATATGTATATCGGTTTGGGAAGTCGGTTACAAACCAGAACTACATTTACGTTGTAATTATGTGTCAGTGTTTTGGTCTGGTTTTGCCCACGTACATCCACAATCGAATTCTTGACTAATTAATTATAGACAGGCATCAAGTTTTTTTTTAATATTTGTGTTATTTAGACGCTTCGACTCGTGTCTCAATACTTACAAAACTTAGTTTCCTCAAGTTTATGATTGGGATTTCGCTGCAAGTAAGAAGTCTGCTAAGTGTACTTTAATGATCGTCGGTTCTGTTCCCGTGCATAAAAATCCTCTGACATAACAAACTTTTCTGATGGCATGGTAATTTTTGCCTCCTAAACCATTGGGCACGTGGCTTAACAGTGGAGTCGTTAATGTGCTGATGATGATGATGATGATGGATGATGACGATTGATGGTGATGATGATGGTGATTATGATGATGATGATGATGACGGAGAAGAATGTGGGACAAGATGATTCGATCAATAACGAATTATTTACACGGTCCCGTTGGTCTAGTGGTTAGAGACCCTGGGTACAAAACTGAGAATCGCCAGTTCAAATCCCGCTAGGGGCAAATGTTTGTGTGATGAACATCGGCATTTGTACTCAAGTCATGGCTGTTAATAAAAGTAATTAAGTACTTATGATGAAGACACGTCTGATTAATTTAAAGAAAATAATGGGTTCTCCTATTACAACAATGGATTTAACAGGAGTAAAAGCATGGATGACAGATGGTAAATGAAAGACAGAAGTAGAATTCAACTATTTATTATCGAATTCCGCCTAAACTATCTGTCTTATGTATTGCACGATTCTCCAAGTTCACCAGACGGTCTTGATGACGGCGGGGAAGCTGGTCAGAGGGACCGGGGCTACAGGCCAGGGCTGAGGGAACTGCGCCAAGGGGAAAGCTGCCAGCAGGGGAGTCTGCCCTACCACGTATTTCGGAATCACTTGTTGCTGATCAGCTGTCTTCACATCAGCAGAATCCACTTGAACCGAATCAGTCTTTATTTCTTCTGCTTTTTCAGCAGCTTTTGATTCTTCTTTCTTCTGTTCTTCTTTTATCGCTTCTTCTTTGGGTGCGTCGGTTTTGATGGCGGGGGCTATGCCAGAGGGGATGATGGAGGGGGCAATGACGCCAGGGGCATAGATGAAGGGGGAGTAGGGGGCGACGACTGGAGTCGCGATGGCAGGGACGACTAGAGATTTGGCGATGGCGTCGGAACTGTGAAAGAAATTGATGTTTTTGTTATCTGTGAAGTCTAATGTAAAGTAATTTTACGCGTTGTGTGTGTCATATAGTTTTTTTTAATTCTTAGAGTACTATGCCCAGCACCTACGTATGGTCAATTTTGTCAATGCTAGTAATTCTGATTAAAGACATCGGAAAGAAAGTGATTTGATGACAACGTAGTTGCCTTTGACGGTTAGTGAATAATTTAACAAACTTCACAATGATAGAAGTTCATAGTATTCTGATTACAAATACTTGACCAGGAGCGGACAGATTTTTTTTGTTAAAATAGTCTATGAGCTCCCGATATTGAGAACATGGTCTGATGTTATATCACACCCTTGTCCGTCTACCTAAGTCAATTGTCCGTCGCTTTGGGTTCTATGAATATTTAATTTATTTTATTTTGTCTAATTTGCTCGTCATGTAAATCTCATAAAAGACAGACTTTGCCGTATGGCATTCTCAACTTGTCAACCTTAGGGCCAAACTTAAAGGGAATGGTAGGTATGTAGTGCTGTCAAATGATTTTCCTGCTTTTAAAAATTACATTTTAAGAGAGATAGAGCTTATTAGAACTTCTACTCGAATGAGCCACTCGTCTGGGGAAGTAATCCACCTTAAAGGAGACCACAGTGAAGTAGCACTTCGAAACTGTTGTGCTATTTTTCTGCTGCTGAGTAAGTGTGCGTTTCCACCTAATCTGAGCTGCGCGGAGCTGAGCAGAGACGTGTAAAAATGGACCAATCACAATCGGAGCGTAGATGAGATGTGTATTTTGAGCAATGTGATTAAATTTTTACACGTTTCTGCTCAGATCCGCGCAAGCTCAGCTTATGTGGAAACGCTCCCTAAGGTCGCCACAGGTCAAAAAGGCCAGCCAAAGCATCTGTGATCCTTTTGTGGTTGTTGATGTTTATGGGCAGCTGTGATCACTTACATCAGTTGTCCTCTTGTTCGTTTGCCATCCTATGAAAAAAACATAAGATAATCAGTCTCTTTAGTAACCTGCTAGCAATTTTCCCGTCCAACTGCGCCTGGCCTGTCAGTACGGCGTCGTACTCCTGCCATTTCCTCTCCTGGTTCGCCCAGAAGTTCTCCACCGCCTTCTCCTGGACCTGGTCGTTGGCTTCGACGACCTTCTCGTTGGTCTCGACGACAGCTTGCTCGACTACCTCGCGTTGCTTGTCCACTACTGCGCGCAAGTAGTCTTCTGTTTGGACCTGAGGAGATTATGATAGTTTGGTTTAATTATTTAGTTTGGTACAGCAACAATATTTCACACGCAAACTTATTTAACAAATTATTTTGAAAATACACATTTTTGCTTGCATGCCAATTGAAAGTACAAACGGCTTTGGCCACATATTATAACAACGAAGGAAACAAGAAGTAAGTAGATCATTCAAATACATACACATAAATAAAGCGTAATAAAATATACAGCAAATATTTCTGGGGCGAATTATTCAGTGAAAATTTAGAAAGTAAAAAGTCAATTTTAATAATATTCACTCAATCGATTTTGTTGATTTTCTCAAAAACAGTTGGTTGTGATGTGTGAGACAGGTCAATCGTATATCGCCTAAAACCGATTTCGTGCAAGCTTCACATAAACCGCCATGCCGACCCACAGGTTGCGTCAATTTATTTCCAGACGAAAAAAATAAAATAAAATCCCTTGAAGTCCCCAAGGATGACTGGGACAACCGCCGCGGGGACAACACACACTAGACTCAAGATCTGGCATAAATAGACTTCTTGTACTCACCTTAGCGTCTATAAGAGCAGCCTGTAAGTCTCCAGGGTTGACTTGGGCAACTGCCACTGGGGCAATCCCCAATGGGGCAACTGCCACAGGGGCAACGCACTCTTTATTGATGATCTGGCATAAATAGACTTCTTGCACTCACCTTAGCGTCTATAAGAGCAGCCTGTACGTCCCCAGGGTTGACTGGGGCAACTGTCACAGGGGCGATCCCCAAAGAGGCAACTGCTACATGGGCAACGCACTCTTTATTGATGATCTGGCACAAATAGACTTCTTGGACTCACCTTAGCGCCTATCAGAGCAGCCTGTAAGTCCCCAGGGTTGACTGGGGCTATTGCCACGGAGACAAACGCCACTGAGCCCACTGCAACGAGGGCAACGCACACTTTACCCAAGATCTGGCATAAATAGACTTCTTGGACTCACCTTAGCGTCTATAAGAGCAGCCTGTAAGTCTCCAGGGTTGACTGGGGCAACTGCCACTGGAGTAATCCCCAATGGGGCAATCCCCGCGGGGGCAACTGCCACGGGGGCAATGCCGGAGGGGGCTGCGCACGCGCAAGCGAAGAGGAAGGAGGCGATCTGTGGACAAATACCATAAATAAAGAAATACCTTCTTATAACTAACAAATTGCCTAGCCTCAAACTAGAAGCTTGTACTATGGGTGCTAGGGAACGGATAGGCATACTTAAATACTTTTTTAAACATCCATGACTCGAGTACAAATGTAGATGTTCATCACACAGACATTTGCCCCTAGCGGGACAAGAATCCGTGACCTTTGGTTTTGACTTTTGTAGCCAGTGTCTCTGACCAAGAGACTAAGGGGGTCATCAAAAAAAAATGCTAAGTTAAAGTAAAATGTAAAGTCTACAGCCTATTGCATCGTAGCCATGGTAGCCTAGTGTTACGGGCCGCGCTTACATACGTGAGGTCCGCGGTTCAAATCCGGGCCCACACCTTTAGGTTTTTCGAAATCTCTGTGTGGATTTGTGCCATTTGCTCGGCGGTGAGGGAAAACACCGTGAGGAAATCTGCACATTCAGATAGTTTCTGTGCGGGGATCGTACCCAGGGAGAGATGAGGTGATACTAGATACTATTCTAGGCCATTAAACGGCCTTTGCTTTGTAAGATAGATGTTTTATTTGTAATTGTAATTGAGATGCAACTTTTCAACACAGGACATCTCAAGGCGTATGCAAATACCGCGTGTAGGTATGTCGCTTGCTATCTACATATTGATATTTGTTTACTTTATTATATGCATATTTATTACAAAACTATTGTTAAGATTATCTAAAAGATTTTGATTTGTTTGGTGTAATTTTTTTTTAAGTTAAGATTGTTCTAGCACATTTTCCCATAAAATAAGTATTAAATACAGAAAAAAGAATTTCTCCATATTTCAAACATACAAAGACAAACGGACACTTTCTTCAATTCAAAATACGGAACACAATATTATTTAAACAAATATTACTTAGTTGCAAACTTAAAACACAATTAAATTAATCAACAATGACAACTGTTTTTCTTCGAAATAGATGGCGATTAAATTGAAAGTAAGAAACACCAACTGACCAGAACTCTCATCTTGTTCCCGGATGGCTACGGATCACTAAAATCTAAGGATGACACGCACATTTATAATTTATGTATTGATGCTAAGAAACGATTAGGCCAACGTTTATCTATAAACTAATATAATAAAGCTGAAGAGTTTGTTTGTTTGAACGCGCTAATCTCAGGAACTACTGGTCCAAATTGAATGAATATTTTTTTATTTAATTTAATTAGTCGAGGAAGGCTTTGAGCTATAATCAAGTTCGCTCTCAAGATCGATCTCGGAGTGGAGAGAGATTTATTAATGCGAGCCTTAGATATTGTGCTAGGGAAACTCAGAAACGGTGAAACACACTAAGATTCTTTTATAAATTTCTTCACCAACAAGGGCACCAGTCTCTCAAAGAAAAACATTCTCGAAAACCATTGTCATTAAATAAAAAATCCTTTTTCCAATGTAAGTATGTGGTTAGGATGTACTTGGTACTAATTACAAGTACTAACAGCACGCAAATAATAACACTTGACTAGTTTAAACACTAAATAAAACAAAGAACTGACCAGAACTCTCATCTTGTCCCCGGATGGCTACTGACCACAGATTGCAGGCGTCTCACGGACGCGGGCTTATATAGAGCACGGGCTGGCCGGCTCGAGAGATGGACGAGGGAATTAAAAAATGTACCGTCAAGAGCGAGCGGGATTTACAAGTGGTTCCGTAGCTAGCGCGGATTAAATGTATAAGATTGGAATTAAATGCGAATGTACAGGGATGATAGTTAAATATTAAGGAATAAATTCCTTGGACTGGGACACTCATTTTCTAGCCAAGAGTGAACTTGAGATGCTGTTTTATACATTTTAGCGTAGCATCTAAAGTTTGCTTTCAAGATCGATCTCAGAGTTGAGAGTGGTTTATTAGTACGAGCCTTAGACATTGTGCTAAGGATGCTTAGAAACGGTGAGACACACTTACACACTTAGATACTTTTATAAATTGCTTCCCCAACGAGGGACAGACTCTTAAACTTCAAGGAGAGATTTACTGTCCAACCATTGTAAAACAGTTAAAAAAAAACTTTTTCCAAAGTAGTTAGTTAGTTAGTACCCCTCACAATTACTCACAACGCACAAATATAAACACTTTACTAGTTTAAACACAATATAAAACAAAGAACTGACCAGAACTCTCATCTTGTCCCCGGATGGCTACTGACCACAGATTGCAGGCGTCTCACGGACGCGGGCTTATATAGAGCACGGGCTGGGCGGCTCGAGAGATGGACGAGGGAATTAAAAAATATACCGTCAAGAGCGAGCGGGATTTACAAGTGGTTCCGTAGCGCGAATCACTTATAAATTTTGAAAATATGTAATAAAATAAAAAGAAATTAATTCGCGTATTAGAAATTGCTTTCAACTCTGAGATCGATCTTGAGAGGGAACTTGTGATGCTGTTTTATATGAGAATAGCATCTCAAGATTAATAAATCGTACTGTACTCTGAGCTCGTTCTTGAGCGCAAATATGATGTACTATTTTGTATGAGAATGACATATCAAGTTCGCACTCAGAGTTGAGAGCGACTTATCAATGCAGGCCTTAGATATTGTGCTAGGGATACTCAGAAACGTTGAGCCACACTTAAAAACTTTCATAAATTGCTTCACCAACAAATGCACCAGTCTCTCAAAGAAAAACATTCTCGAAAACCATTGTCATTAAATAAAAAATCCTTTTTCCAATGTAAGTATGTAGTTAGGATGTACTTGGTACTAATTACAAGTACTAACAGCACGCAAATAATAACACTTTACTAGTTTAAACACAATATAAAACAAAGAACTGACCAGAACTCTCATCTTGTCCCCGGATGGCTACTGACCACAGATTGCAGGCGTCTCACGGACGCGGGCTTATATAGAGCACGGGCTGGGCGGCTCGAGAGATGGACGAGGGAATTAAAAAATATACCGTCAAGAGCGAGCGGGATTTACAAGTGGTTCCGTAGCTAGCCAGGATTAAATGTATAACATTGGAATTAAATGCGAATGTTTAGGGATGATAATTAAATATTAAGGAATAAAGTCCTTGGACTGGGACACTCATTTTCTAGCCAAGAGCGAACTTGAGATGCTGTTTTATACATTTTAGCGTAGCATCTAAAGTTTGCTTTCAAGATCGATCTCAGAGTTGAGAGCGGTTTATTAATACGAGCCTTAGATATTGTGCTAAAGATTCGAAAGAACGGTTAGACAAACGAAAATCTTCTAAATATGTATAAAAGGAGAAATATGACTGCCTGACATATCAACGCACAGCCTAAACGGCTAAACGTAGCCACTTCATATATAATATGAAGAAATAAATTTCTTGAACTGAACTGACCTTAAACGGTAAGTTCAAATCTTGTGTTATCAACATACATGAATCGATGACTCGAACCCAGCGCCTCTTGCAATCCGGGCAAGCGCTCTGACTGAATAAATACTAAGTCTGAGAAATAAGTAGTAAAAAATGCTGAAAGTACCTAAATATACAAAAAGTTATATTTGACTCGCTTGAAATTAATATCATATTAAGTACACCGTTTTTCGCTTTCACAATTCAACCCTAATATAAGTCGATCCCCGCTCTGGGAAGAATGCAGGAAACGCGCTTTTTGACGTACGATGGGCGCCGGGCAGTTTAAACAAAAAATGCAGAAGCGACACTCAGATTATAGTGAGATGAGATGCCTAAAACTACATATATCTCTCCATGCTTTTGACGACCCGCTTGGTGTGATGGTCAAGATGTGTGATGGACAAGAGGTCGCAGATTCCTGCACAGGACTACTTGTGTGCATGAACATGTCTGTTTGTCCTGGTCTGGGTGTTATATGTATCTACTAGCGAAAGCGGCCGCCCGCGACTCAATCCGCGTGGATTTCGATCTCCAATAGCCTAAAGCCTTCCTCATCAAATGGACTATCCAACACAGAAAGAATTTTTCAAATCGGTCCAGTAGTTCCTGAGATTAGCGCGTTCAAACAAACAAACAAACTAAGTCTTCAGCTTTATATATTTATGTATCTATTTACGTAAATTTGTAAACCACTGTTGATTCTGATGTCTGTAACACAAGTGCTTATGCTACTTAAAACGGAGTCAGATCAATACGTGATTCTTGAAACTGGATAATCTTTAGCATTTCGCAAATCTATACTAATATAATAAAGCTGTAGAGGCTTACGCTTAGTAGTCGTCTAGTATTCAGGGCCAGTAGTTATTAAGGGTTTAATAAAACTACTAAACGCCTGGATGGTCTAGTGGTTTAAGTACCGGGCCGTAATCTCGAGGTCCAGGGTACGGTTCCCAAAATTCGAGTCGGGCAAAATTTGAGTCGATTTTTCTGAATACCGCCCGGGTCTGCGATCACCAAATCTTTGACGAGCCGTTTGGTGTAATGGTCGAGAAGTTGGCTAATACACCAAAGGTCGCGGGTTCAATCCCCACACGGTACAAACATTTGTGTGCATGAACATGTCTGTTTGGGTGTTTCTATGTATAATATGTACGAATTTACAAAAATAAAGTACATATTATATAAGTATTGTTTATCCGTTGTCTGGCACCCAAAGCACAAGCTAATGCTTAGTTTGGAGCTAGATGGCGCTGTGTGAATAATGTCCAGAGATATTTATTTATTATATTTATTTGTAACGAAAACATGATTTCAAATGATGGATGCCTTTGCCATGCAGTGGGAGTGGGACATTAATAGGCTGAAACTTACTTAATAAATATCTGAAATAAGTATGTAGTACTATCAAAAATCTAAGATAAAACAATACGAAGGGTGTTTTTCCAATATCCATAACTATGCGAACACTTAGTACAACTTAATTAAATGATATTCACAGACGAAGTAGGGCCATCTGTGAATATCTACTCTTTGGTTTGGATGGCGCGTATTTTTTGACGTGTACGTTGCGTCATTTGGGCAATACAAGCATCGGTCTGCGGCTTCGCTTGGACTATGATCGATATGAGGTTCAACCTCGCATGAACTTATGTTAATGAGTTCATCTCGAAGTGTCAGTCAAATTTTGTATAACGGTCGTTGTTCCTCTATTTTATATGTAGGAGAAAGACTTCCCGACAATCAATAGAATGTAAATAAATGCCTTGGACTAACACACCAATTGCCTAGCCCCAAACTAAGCTCGAAGCTTGTACTATGGATGCTAGGGAACTATCCGTTCCCTAGCATCCATAGTACAAGCTTAAATACATTTATAATATAAACATCCATGACTTGAGTACAAATGCCGATGATCATCACACCAAAATTTGCCCCTAGCGGGATTCGAACCCGCGACCCTTTGTTTTTGTAGCCATGGTCTCTGACTACTAGACCAATGTAGGAATTAAGGACTCAGAACAATGATTTAATTACCCGACTTGATTCTAAATTCAATTTAGGTACGTCGCAGAGCCGGTTCTAAATGATTCTATTCCATTTATTCCCGTGCGGAAGAAGTAACCATCTGCAGACAGACCTTCGTAACCCATAGAGGGGAACCAGACAGATTGGATCATGGTTACACGTTCAGATCTAACTGAACTGAAGTCAGAAACTATCTGAATGTGCAGGTTTCCTCTCGGTGTTTTCCCTCACCACCGAGCTAATAGCACAAATCCACACATTTTCGAAAAATCTAGAGGTGTGGGCCCGGACAAATACCTTACTGAAGATTACAGTAAAGTAGCATTTCTTAACTGTTGTTATGTGTGTCTGTCAGTGAGCAGTCCAGAGACCATTTGGAGAGAAGTTTTCAAAGGCGGGCAACGCTTGAACACGAATGAGGGTATTTGCAAAAAATCCACTAGATGGCAGTACGAAGACGTGAGGTCTAACTGTGCTATGCCATTGGTGAATTTTTAAATATCTGTCAATGTCATGTCAAAATTCACCAATCACATACCAGTTAGACCCTACGCCTACCTACTGCCATCTAACGGATTTTTCATTTGCGAAAACCTTGGGGTGTCATTGCAGGTGATCACCATGAGATGACTTTCCGCCCTCATACATAAAATAATTCTCAACTGTAAACAAACACAATTCAATACATTTTTATATACACATCGCGAATACCTTTATGTAAATTATATATAGGTAGGATATAACTTGAACTCGGTTTTTCTGTACTAGTTTCGCTTCTTAAATGTCAACGGGGATATGTTTTTTTTACAATTGTTTTAGTCGAGTCGTTGGGAATTTTAATTTCCTTAACTACATACATGACTCATTTGCGTTTGTGGAAGGAAATTAGTCGATTAAATTAATTTAATTATAGTTAAAGAAGTTTAGTGTATAGCAATGCAGCATTCCGTTTTGGATTTAATGGTCTTGATTGTATTGGAGCGATGGTGGCCTAGTGGTACGGACGGCACCTCACATACGTGAAGTCCGCGGTTCGAATCCGGGCCCACACATCTGGATTTTTTGAAATCTAAGTGGGGATTTGTGCCATTAGCTCGACGGTGAGGGAAAACACCGTGAGGAAACCTGCACATTCAGTGATTTCTGACTTTAGTTCAGTTAGATCTGAATGTGTAACCATGATCCAATCTGTCTGGTTCCCCTCTATGGGTGACGAAGGTCTGATGGCAGTCGCTTCACTGTAATAACCAGACTTGCCAAATCCCGGATCATGGTCAAAGCGGACCCCGCATAGAAACGGGATAAACTCTAGGAAGAAGAAGGATGAAGTCCGATGCTGGACATTGGACATAGGTCTTTCCCTAATGGCGGCATGGATAGTCACTACGCTGGGCAAGAGGTTTAATGCCCTCCATACGATAAAAAAATATAGAAAAATCTGTCGAAGAAGTTTTCTCTCATCCAAAGCACTTTTACAATAGATTACTACGCGGAAACGATGTATAATGAAAATACTTATGTTCTTTTATAATAATGTTTGTTTTGTTCTCATGTAAGTGACTGTGTCTTTTTTGAGAATAAAGAATCTTTAAACCTAAAGCAAGTACATAATATGTATGTAGTAGTGTCTGACCGAAACTACATAGTTTTACGACCGAGGGAAAAATAAAGAAATTGTAATCAGTCAGTCTTCACTTACACTGTTATCAGACAGACTGTCTGATAACGTTTTCTTTATTTTTCTCTCATGATGAGCCTTGTAAGGAAGTTTCGAATTCGGTTTTGGTCGTAAAATTAGTTTCGATCGGACACTAATATGTAGTATGGAAAACTGCTACATTTAATTCCCTAAATGGCACATCATTGGATGTGGATAATCCTAAAACGTTGTTTGTAGAATCAAGAAATCTGATTATAGCCAGAAGGCTGATTGCAGATAGACAAAGAAAGGGAAATAAAAAAAAAAAAAAAAATTTAATTCCCTAAAGGTCTCTTCCTTAAAGAGCGCCTATAAAAGTGACCATTACGATACGAACAAAAGTGTACCAACTGGTCTGATGTTACTTTCAGTTGAACTTGAACTTCGATGCGCGGGCGCCGGTAAGTCACAGTACAGGTTAATGCAGTGACTTATTTATTTATCACTAGCGGCCGCCCGCGACTCCGCCCGCGTGGATTTCGATTTCCAATATCCTATGTGTTATTCTGATGTATAAGCTATATTGTGGTAAAGTTTCATTCAAATCCATTCAGTATTTTTTACGTGAAAGAGTAACAAACATCCATACATTCATACATCCACACATACAAACTTTCGCTTTTATAATAGTAGTAGGACTAGTATTATTTGACGGGACTTAAAAGTACATGTATACTACTTTACTTACTGCTTGACTTTAAAATAATATTATTTTTATGTTGTTTAATAAGAGAGATAGATTGATCTATTGATCGGCTTGTTTCTTTCTTTCATTGATCTATTGTTGCCTTTCTCTAAAGGATTCTATATGAAAGCTTCATGACCATTACAGCAAAAAGGTTGTTAAAAAATATATACTAATGTAATAAAACTGAAGAGTTTGTTTATTTGAACCCGCTCATCTCAGGAACTATTGATTAGAAATGAAAAAATATTTTGGTCTTGGATAGTCCATGTGACGAGGAAGGCTTTAGGCTATAGATGTAATAATTTCAAAATCTACTTATATTTAACGTAATGTAAGCAAGTTTCTGGTTGATTTTGTACTGTGGTACAACATTTTTTAATTTTATTGGCGAAACATCTCAGCCTCCTGTCATTTCGTCGAGAGCGACTTTTTATAATGACCATTAAATTAATTCTGGTTTGAGACAATTTAACTTACTCGTACTAATTTGGTATAAATTTCTGTATTGAATCAATAATTTGGAGCGTGTTTTTACATTTATCATCTATGCGATATAGGAGCGTTTGACGATTCTATACTTTAGTAATATTTGAAGCTGTGAGTTTGTTTGTTGGTTTGACGCTCTCGAACGTCTCAGGAACTATTGGGTAGAATTGAAAAAATATTTTTGCATTTGATAGTCCATTAGTCGAGGAAGGGTTTAAGCCATAAGGGTATAACACTACATATGGGTGCGGAAACCGAATTCTCTATGTCTCAAATATTTTTTACTTTTTCATGCCGCTATTATGTCGCTGTATCTGCGGCGATTGCTCCATGTTAGAAATGGCCGGTAATATACTAACTTAGATGACATGACATTCGAAATAATACCATCCTAGCCGAATTCAGCCGCGGCGGCCAATCCTACGATTAGCCAAGTACACAGGATATATTATAGTGCACAAGAGCATGCGCAAGCACAGGTGCTCTCTCTATTCCCTCACTCTCATAATTCGGTGGGACAGCAGTCTGACACGACCGTAGAGAGATCAGGCGCAGGACCAACAGCTTAACGTGCTTTCCGAGGCACGGGGGTGTAATTACACCGCCAACTTCCAAACTCCGGACTGTATCTGTGTTATTACATCATGAAAACATAGACACAATTTCATCGGTCCGGCCCGGGATTCGAACCCAGGACCTCCGGCGCGGCCGCCGCATTAAAGTGCGACACACTAGCCACTGCGCCACGGAGGCAGTAAGCACATGACATTCTACTAACTATATGTACTGTGGCTCGAATATTTTTTTCGTCGGTCGTTGTTGTGAATGGCTGATCGTTTCGTTACAAAGCCTGTTGTGTTTTAATGGGCATTTCTAATTTGTATAACGTTATGAATTATGATGATGTATTATGATTTGTACTGTAGTGATTTAGAATGTTATAATCACCATACTCCCTTGTATTGTATAGTTAAACTTCGGGAGGCATACGGCTGTTTTATTTAATGTTTTATAAAAAAACACAGCTTTATCCTTTTATTAAAAAATAAACAACACACAAAAAAAAACTGAACTTACAGCTTATACTTAACTTATACTTAACTTCGGTTTATATGTATTAAAATTCAAACATTTAAGTAAATCATCTCAGAAATGCGCTAGCCTCAGGAACTACTGGTTGGAATTGAAAAAATATTGTTGTGTTGGATTGTCTATTTGACGAGAAAGGCTTTAAGGCTACGGTATATATTTATATGTATATTTATTTAAACTTTGTACAGAAGGCGGACTTAATGCCTCATATATAAACCTATGTGTGCGGAAACCGACAACCACACGGACGAAGTCGCGGGCGTCCGCTAGTACGGTTATACGAATACAGCCATGGCAAAGACATCGACGCGCTCCATAGAAAACTAGCTTTATATCCAACACCCCTTCGCCCATTTTTAGAACATGGCGACCGATCTTACGATCAGCCAGGTACGGCAGGATATATTATAGTGCACAAGTGAGTGCGCAAGCACAGGTGCACTCCCTATTCCCTCACTCTCATAGTTCGTTGGTACAGCAATCTGACACGTCCGTAGAGACTACCGAGCTTTAAATGAAAAAAATATTATATGATCATTAATAAACATTCAAAGATTGAATCTTAGACCATATGATCTCCTTACATAAGTACTTAAATCACTAGTCCGTCGAGTTACTCTGTTAACATAATAATACCCTCCTAGCCGAATTCGGCCACGGCGGCCAATCTTAAGATTAGCCACTTACGCGGGATAATATTATAGTGCACAAGCACATGCGCAAGCACAGGTGCACTCCCTATTCCCTCACTCTCATAATTCGGTGGGACAGCAATCTGACACGACCGTAGAGACTACCGAGCATTGAATCAAAAAATATTTTGTGATCATTAGTTAATATTCAGGGATTGAACCTTGGACCATGTGATCATCTTACATACTTAAACCACTAGTCCGTCGAGTTACTCTATTAAGCAGGTAACAATATTAGTATGGAGAGTGGCGCCATCTAGCTTAGTCTGGTTGATATTAATGTTAATGATTGTTTTAGCAGTCTTGTAGTTTCCGCGCCGGAGTTGCTGTGTTAATATGTGTTTTAGCCTATTCGCGAAAGATGGCGTGGCTGGTTATTTTTTATATATAACATTTTGTACTGAAAATTCTCGTAGCCCGTTTCTTGCGGGAAAAGTTCTTTGCGATTTCTAGTTGGTACTCACATTCTATGGAAACATAGAGTGTATTCTCCTTTGCAGTAGAATTAATACCATTAGTACAATTAATAATATTAATTTTTTCTCTGTTTCAGGTAACTTACAAAAGCATTTGAATCATCTTCAGGTAAAATGTATGTATAAAAGCCTTATTTACGCCTGGTCAAGACATCTAGTGGTTTAAGTACCGGGCCGTGATCCCGAGGTCCTGTGTTCGATTGCCGAGTCGGGCAAATTTGTGTATTTCCGTGCACAGCCCGGGTGTGTGATCAATATAATTTTAAACTTTCGCGTTGCATTATAATTATTTAACATTACAACGGGACTAAACGCGATATAATTTTTATAAGTACCTGAGTACTTACTGCTTGACGTTTCGGCTGCAATGCTGCAGCCATGGTCACAAGGGGACTCCGGGAGTCCTCTTGTAGCTTGCAGGTACATACTTATAAAAATAATATCGCGTTTAGTCCCGTTCTAATCCTACTACTATTATAAAGGCGAAAGTTTGTATGTGTGGATGTGTGGATGTATGGATGTATGGATGTTTGTTACTCTTTCACGTAAAAACTACTGAATGGATTTGAATGAAACTTTACCACAATATAGTTTATACATCAGAATAACACATAGGATATTGGAAATCCAAATCCACGCGGACGGAGTCGCGGGCGGCCGCTAGTGTTAAATAATTGTGTGATCAGTGATCACCAACCAGCATTGGCAAGCGTGGTGATTAAGCCGAAACCCATCTTTGTAACGAAAATATGATTTTAAATAGATGCCGCAATGGCTTGAAGTGAGATATCAATAGGCTGATTATTTACGTTACTCCTTAAAGATAAGTCAAGTAACTAAGAACTACATTACCAACATAAGTAGTAACTTATTTATATTGTTACAAACTTCAGTGTATCCAACGCCATAGCTGGGCACCGTTAATAAAATAGTTAACTTCGTTAATCGTTAATCCGCTACAAAAAAAGTTAGCTTCGTTAAACGTTAAAGCGTTACATTTCGGAAGAATTAACGCAAGTTAAAGTTAATCGTTAATCCGTTAACTATGTGTAAAAATGGACTTTTATATCGTTGCGTTGGTGATCTTGTAAAACCTGTTGTTTGGTTTAGGTTCTGGAAATTAACAGGTTAGGAACCATTGAGGTATTACTACTACATACGTATAGAGATGACACCACGAACAAAAATTTTCTTACCCGCATTGTTTTCCATAGACCACAAAGTTGCAGTCTAATTTTCTTTTTTTGAACATTTTTAAATCAAAAAATGTCGTGTTGGGTTTTAAAAGCATGTACAATCATTATAAGACGAAAAATAAAGATGGTGGCGAATTATAAAATAGATAAAAAGACAAAAATATCACTGAATTATCCGCCCCTTCCCTCCAATTTGACGCAAAACTTTAGTTCGCGATGTCCACTCTATACGTCTTAGTAATTAATGTAAGGAACAAAACAAAATACGTCTTGTATAATTCAAATAGTTAAATGTGTAATTTAATCGTCGGACATAAGGTGCATATTCCCATTCATAAACATTAACATGTTGAAGTTCTCGTCTGAAAGCGAGGCTCGTTTTGGTGTTAAAATGTCTTTATCCGTGGAAAACAGACGTTCTACTATAGTAATAATAGTAGGCATTGGATTAACGATTAACGGACTTCTGCATATGTAACGGAAGTTAACATGTCCGTTAACAGTTTTTAAAGTTAACTTAAAAGTTAATCCGTTAATCAAAATGTTAACTTCGTTAATTAACGATTAACGGATTAACGAGTTAATGCCCAGCTATGTCCAACGCATATGGTACGTACTCATGGGCGTACCCAGGTAAGGGCAGGGGGGGGGCAGCTGCCCCCCCCCCCCCCCCTGTATAATGTTGACGTCCATACGAAGTACCTTATCATGTACTTTTATCGATAAAAATATAAATAAAAATTTTTGCCAGTTGTTTGTATTATTAATACAATATTTTAACAGCCCAATATTACGCGGCGCGTTAATTCCCCATACCCATAACAGCTCGCTGGCAGCGCAGCGCCACAGATTACTTACCTAGCTTATAAAAATAAGATTTGCCCCCCCCCCCCTGGCCCAGAACCTGAGTACGCCCATGTACGTACTGTAATCAGGATGCGAACGGGGCCCTACAACTGTTGGCTTTGTCTATCTGTACTGCGCACTGTATTCTAATACACGCAGCTATGTTAAAAGAGAAAGGAGTATGCTGTGTAGTCTAGGGATGGGATACGGCTGTCGATAGATATGTCGATAAAATTCATTCCAAGAAAATTTTACTGAAAATGTGCCACACTCGTCATTTAGTGTTTTTCAGCGACAATATTTTCTTCGTAGATATGAGAATAGGACATTTCACTTTAAGAAAGATTTATCGAATTGTTATTGAGATCCAATCTAACCAATCTATAAGATTCAGAGTCTGCGCAGGACGTTTTTATTTCCATGCATGGGCTCAAGGCACGATAACAGCGTTATCTACATACTCGTACATCTACATCTACACTTTATACATCTACACTATCTGTACTAATATTGTAAAGAGGAAAATTGTACATATTTTCGTATGTAATTAATAATCGCAAAAACGATTTAAATAATTATTTCATTTCACTGTTGGCTAGCTACACTATCCCCGGTAAACACAGGGAACTTTAATTTCGGAAATGTGGGGGAAGGGGGGATATTTGAAAAGAAATTACGCGCGGGTGAATAGTAGGCACTAGTTTTCTATATATTTACACAGCAACTTCTGACGATGATAGAGCGGTAAAGTACTTTTGTGATAAAGTGGTAAAAGCGCTGTGCTGAAAAATCTTGGAGGTCGTGGGTTCGAATCCAGCGGAGAAAAATTGCACTTTGTGTTGGTTTTACCAGTTTGGTTAGAACATTGCAGGTTTGAATCACGTAATGGTCGTTCATTGATTGTAATCGCCTGTGTCAGGGTTACGAAGGCGAGACGACAGTCGCTCCATTGTAATAACCAGGCTGGTCAATTCAGGCTCATGGTTGTAGCGTCCACTGGGCTTCAAGGCAATGGCCAAGGATGTAACCAGGATAAGCGCTATGATGATGATGATTACAGCCGTATAAAGTTTTTGTTTGTACCAGATAGTGCGCAAAGACTTTTTGACGACCTGCTTGGTGTAATGGTCAGCACGTTGCCTATTATACAAGAGGTCGCGGGTTCGATTCCCGCTCAGGACAAACATTTGTGTGCATGAATATGTCTGTTTGTCCTATTCTGGGTGTTACATGTATCTATTTAAGTATATTTGTAGTACCACTGTTGATTCTGATATCTGTGACACAAGTGCTTAAGCTACTTAAAACGGAGATAGATCAATGAAATATCTGATGTTGTGAAACATTTATTTATTTATTTAGCATAATATTTCAAGAAATTATGAATCGAAATTAATATCGATAAAAAAACTTATCGATAAACTATACTGCACATCCCCCACAGAAGCGTAATGTTCAATCTATACAGCAATTGCATTACCTTTGTAAACTCGGTCATTGTTGAACCGCACTAAACTTTAAGCGACGTATATCATCACGATGGTGCATGACGGGGAATCGAAGTCGTGACCCCACGTTTAATGAACACCGCCGTTTAAGGGTTAATCTTTGTTTACAATCAATCATCTATATACGACCGTTTGTTTTGTGTGTATTTATCTTTCTATCTATATAATAAATAAATAAATAAATAAATTCCTTGGACTAACACACCAATTGCCTAGCCCCAAACTAAGTTCGAAGCTTGTAATATGGATGCTAGGGAACGGATAGACATACTTAAATACTTTTATAAACATCCATGACTCGAGTACAAATGCCCATGTTCATCACACAAACATTTGCCCCTAGCGGGATTCGAACCCGCGACCCTTGGTTTTGTAGCCAGGGTCTCTAGCCACTCGACCAACGGGCCTGTCTCCCAACTAATTTACCCCAAAAAATATTATAAATGCGAAAGTAACTCTGTCTGTCTGTCTGTCTGTCTGTTACGCTTTCCCGCTTAAACCTCGCAACCGATTTTGATGAAATTTGGTACAGACAATCTTTAGACCCTGAGACAGAACATAGGCTACTTTTTATTTCGAAAAAAAGAAATCCACGCGGACGGTGTCGCGGGCGGCCGCTAGTATCTAAATATATATGACACAAAGGTGACTGACTGACTGACTGATATAGTGATCTATCAACTCACATCCCAAACCAATGGACATAAACAGACATCCGCTAAGAAAGTATTTGATCAATTCTACTCCCAAACGGTAAAAAATAGGGGATGAAAGTTTGTATGATGTCAATTTTAAACCGATCGGGCTTAGACTTCGCATGCATAAAGCTGCTAAGATAGATGTTCATATATTCCATTCCTAAAGAGATAAAAAAGTAATGAAGACACCGAAATCCACGCTAACGAATAATTTTAAACCCTAGCAGGAGTATTGGATTCAATTTCGATCTACTATCTACTGCGGCACAGTTTTGAGCAGCTCGATGGCCCATTGGTTAGCGCGCTCAGCCTGCGATTGCAAAGTTAAGCAACTTTCGCACAGGCCAGTCATGCGATGGGTGACCGAAAAATTTCATCTCGATTCCGTGCTTTGGAAGGTACGTAATGACGATAGTCCTGCGCCTGATCTCTCTACGGTCGTGTCAGATTGCTGTCCCACCGAACTATGAGAGTGAGGGAATAGGGAGTGCGCCTGAACTTGCGCACTCACTTGTGCACTATAATATATCCTGCGTACTTGGCTGATCGTAAGATCGGCCGCCATGGTCGAAACACTGGTGGAAGGGTATGATATGTATTATTATTACTGTATCACGGAGCACTAACATTATAATAAGACCTAACCTAATTTTAAAACTAAGACATTTAATAAGTCGTGAAACAAAAAACCAGGAAGGAAATACAAGCATAACATTAATATTCTTGATCTCCATGACCGTAAAATGTATAACGTATAATTTTATTAATTTTTAAGATTTGCAATTCGATATCACAGTCCGTACGAATTAGAGTTGCGAATGTTCTAATACATTATTCAGCCTGTTGATTCCCATTGCTGGACGTAAGTCTTCCAAATAGTCAGATAGCATTGACATTGTAATGACCAGACTGGCATTTTTTTCCGCTGGTAGAATGCGGCCCTCTGGGGCTGCAGAGCCATGCTGTTTCATAGCACGAATGGGCCGGCTCGTCCGGGGAAGTACCACCCTCTCACATAACATCAGCGTGAAATAATAGTATCTTCTATTGTGTTTCTGGTTTGTGAGTGTGCCGGAGGCCCACACCCTTTGAAAGGCCGGCAACACATCAACGATAGCTCTGGTGTCGCGGATGTCCATGGGCGGCGGTGATTGCTTACAATCATGCGACGCGAGATCTCGTTAGCCGCCTCTGCCATAAAAAAAACTGTAGGCAACCGAGCCGAGGCGGGTCTTGCCTTGAGCCCCCCCTATGCACGCCAGACCATCGGGGGTCGGTTGGCCTAACCCAGGGTACTCAGGCAAGTGTGTGTCTCGCCTGATATAAAGGTATACCCACTAAATTAACCAGCGACTCGCCCACTCTTCTTATAATAGCCAGGTTATTCCGTGGTTATAACCACCTGGTTCCCTGGTCAACAGGTGGTCAACAGAACAACATAAAATGTGTATTTTAATAACTTTATTAGTAAATCATTTCTTCGTCAATCCCAACTTCCCAACTAATATTATAAATGCGAAAGTAACTCTGTCTGTCTGTCTGTCTGTCTGTTACGCTTTCCCGCTTAAACCTCGCAACCGATTTTGATGAAATTTGGTACAGACAATCTTTAGACCCTGAGACAGAACATAGGCTACTTTTTATTTCGAAAAAAAGCAATCCACGCGGACGGAGTCGCGGGCGGCCGCTAGTATGAATATAAAAATTGAATGTTTGCTTTGATCTACTGAACTACGCAAATGAATCTTGCAAAGTAACACATGAAAATCATTGATAAATTCCGTGCAAAGTCGAGACTTTTCGCTAGAGAACAAAACATTAAAAAATTAATACGTTTCTTTTTTAATATCACGGCAAGCAAAGGCGCCACACTTCCTGACTGCATAACAATTTTTTTTTCGGCCAATTACACATGAAGGTTTTTATACTCTGTCCGTTCCAATTTTTTTTCCAAGCGCCGGTCAAGAATTTCATGTTCAAGGTCCAATTTTATTAGACTTCCGCTTCCAAGCGTGCCTAATTATATTATTGACATTGACTTTTGAATTAATTCACGAAATGCACCTTATTTTTATTTGAATTAAGTCGTTAGTGATGTATTTGTGTCGTGTCTGAATATTTGTAGTGACATTCTTTTCTAATAGGACGTAGAACTTTGGTTTTTTGCTTGTCCTTTTTAAATCGATCAGTGTTTTAATAGATTTTGGTGATTCATTCGAATTTTACAACGTAGACACGAGTTTTATTATTATTAATTTATTAGTGCAAAATTATTGATTTTTTTACTTTTTTTATATGTCTTTATTATACGCATGTCTTCGTGCTGTTTTTTGACTTAAGAAGCCATGGGTGGACACTATTTAAGTCAATATATTTTTTTTAATATTACCATCTTAATTTTCATTTTGTTAGTCATTAAGACTGTTCAAATGTTCATGATCAAAGGAAGCTACGATTTATTGTAAAATATCTTACTCGCTTTAGTAGAATTTTTTGAAGGCTATACCTCAAGGGGAAGTTGCAAATGAAATGCGTCAGTTTATAAAATTACTATTTCATTTATTCACACATCCTCGCCACTGTTGCATATCCTGTATTTTTTTTAATTTAATTTATGTACAAATCCAAAATTGAGTATTACATTTTTGGTATCTAAATGAGCTAAATCACAGTTTACCAGCCGTGGGCGAGGCCGTGGGCGTAGGCGACGGGGGCCGCGTGGGCGACGTGGGCGAGGTGGGCGACATGGGCCACGGGAGCGGGGTGGGACTGGCTCAGGGACTGGGAGACGACGGTCTTGCTGTATCCGTGGCCGAGGGCGGCGGAGTGGGCGAGGACGGGAGCGGAGTGGGCTACGACGGGGGCGGCGTGGGCGTAGGCCAGGGGAGCGGCGTGGGCCACGACGGGGGCGGCGTACGCGGCGTGTCCGGCGAGCTGCTTAGCCAGCACGGGGGCGACACCAGCGGCGGCGCCGTCGAGCTGGGCCTCGTGGGTCTTGACGGCGTCGAGCGCCTGCCAGGAGTTATCCTCGGCGTGGTTGATGGCCTGGCCGTGGAGCTCGGAGTGCTGGTCGTGGGCCTCGCGGGCGGCGTCGACGGCGGCGCGGGCGTGGTCGGAGGCCTCGACGTGGGCGTCGATGGCGGCGCCGGCGATGTCACCGGGCGAGATGGTGGGGAGCGCGGGTCCGTGGGCCACGGCCAGGGGGGCGGCGTGGGCCACCGCTAGGGGAGCGGCGTACCCGTGGGCGGCGTAACCATGGCCGGCAAAGCCGTGGGCGGCGTAGGGGGCAGCCAGCAGACCGCTGGGCGCGGCTGCGGCGCAGGCGAAGACGGCGACGGCGACGATCTGCAAAAAATACAATCCACGTCACAAATCGATTACACGACACAACACTATTTATGAGTACGAGTAGATCCTAGTAAAAGGCTGTATGTAATTCCTTTGCCATTTCACGTTGGCAGTACAATGGCGATGCCTTTGCCTGGTCCGCTCGACCATTACTATTACACAATCACTTAATCGCAATACTTCACATAACAAACACAATGAATTATTGTTTTAAACACGTCAAGTTTTGGAACTAACCAGAACTCTCATCGTGCACTTCTGTTGAGACTGCGCGAAGGCTACTGATTGCTCTCATTTCGTCGACGCTGGTTTTTATACTCGTACCGCGCGTGGTGTGAAACGGAACGTGGTTAAAAAAAGTAACTGGCCGCGCTCAAGGGCGGGAAGGGTGCAGGAAGCCCGCGGATTTTTTGACAGACGTGTATGTTCGAATTTCGAATTGACCGGCGGCCATGATTGTCTGTCTTACTTTTTTTTTGGCGGCCAGTCTATTCTATTTCGACTAAGTTTTGAAAGAGTTTGACTTACGAATTAGTCGAATAGAAAAATGCTTGATCATATTTGCTTTAATTAACACTCACAATGTTATAGTTTCTCTTGCGACATTATGGATGTACGTATATTGATGGTGCATTGCTATCGTAGTATAATTTTCCGGTTTCGAGAATATATTAGCATTAATAGAACAAGGATTTCGCCTTATTCAGACATCGCTTTTTTCACTTTGAAGTAAAATATGAACTTTGAAATATATTTTGATCTACGACCAGAGTGATCTAGAGCAGGACCAAGAGCTTTACGTTATTTCGGACAAAATAAATGTAATTCTATCGTTAAATGACGTTTTCATAAAGAAAGCTTGAAATGACTATCCGGGACTTGAACCAAAGACATTTAGCACAGCCATGGTTTCCTAGCCTCTGTGCTACGGAGGTAAACATACCGGATTACCATATATGTAAATCAATTTATTGCATCATGTTCATTATTTTGACGTGAGGTTTTCTTTCATAATTTTAATTGTCCGTCAGTGAGTGTTTATAAAAGGGCTCAATGTTTAACTATGTCAATGTCATTGTTCTAACATTGAAGTGTAACTTAAGTAATTCCGCTTTGGGCTAACTAACTACGCGTCATTTGTACATTAATTTATAGAGTGGAATTTCTGTTAGGAAGGTAGAGCATAGTGGAACTTCCATTCGCCTTGGGAAGTTCCTCATTGTTACATAACGACGACGTATGACGACCCGCATGGTGTAATGGTCAAGACGTTGCCTATTAGAAAAAGAGGTCGCGGGTTCGATCCCCGCACAGGACAAGCATTTCTGCAGTGTGTACGAACATTTCTGCTTGTACTGGTCTAGGTGATCTATGTATATATTTAAGTTTATTTGTATACCACTGTTTATTCCGATATGTGCACAAGTGCTTAAGCTACTTGAAATCGAACCTGCGACCCAAAACTGATTGTCAAAGATATTTAACTATAAATTGTATGATTTTGCTAAACGTTGGTGTATTGCCGGAAAACAGTTCACACTATTACAAGATTAAATTATTGCTTTATTAGCCTATTTTATTACGGACGCAAAACCACTAAGTAGGTTAGTGCGGCAACTTACGCCTAATCTCGATTAGACTATTAATGTCCCACTTCTGGGCAAATGGTTTTTTCATTGAATACGAGGAATCAGTCGTTGCTTGATTCGTAAAAAATTTTTATTTCGTCAGGCGAGTCCATTCTTGTCTTAGTACCAGATTAAGTAATGTCAGCAAGGAAAGTGTATCAAATAAATCATAGTTATACATTTGTTTAAGATATTTTTCACTGTAAAACTACTTAAAAGATAATCCTATGTTATGTCACTTGCTTTTTCAGTTTACTAAGGCAAGCAAATAAGCAAGTATACTATAAAGGGGCCCCTTAAACCTACACGCTGGGTCGAAAGTCCCAGGCGCCGACTGACATTCCTCTCTGTTCCACGCGATGGACCCGGCACCCGCACGGAGAATCCATGGATAGCTAAGAAGTTCGTCTCTCTCTGGTCCCAGTCGACCAATTCAAGAATTTTATCAGGCAACTGAGACCTTAATCCCAGGTCTGTCCAGACGCTTGAAACCTCGGAAATTGATGGGATTTTTATATTCTAGCCCTTAATGTATAATAATAATAATAATACCCTCCGGCCGTATTCGGCCATGGCGGCCGATCTTACGATCAGCCAGGTACGCAGGATATGTATAGTATAGTGCACAAGTGAGTGCGCGAGCACAGGTGCACTCACCATTCCTTCACTCTCATAATTCGGTGCGACAGCAGTCTGACACGACCGTAGAGAGTTTAGGCGCAGGACCAACGGCTTAACGTGCCTTCCGAAGCACGGAGGAGCTCGAGATGAAATGTATGTATATAGGCCAGAATAGGCGCGTATATGAACAATAAGACAGTCTTTGAAGCCAGCTGCCAACTGAAGCGACGTAAAAATGTTTAATTACAAGAGGTAATTATGTTTATTATCACAATTAGCTTGTGGCATTATTCAATAACACGCAAAATCCTTGTCGTCGTGAGAAATTGAGAAACAATATGAGGCTGATGGTCTTAAGGGTCAAGGGTTAGAGTTATTGCATTTCTGTTTAGATTTAATTTAATTTATGTTATTTAACGGGCCGTTGGTCGAGTGTTCAGAGACCTTGGCTACGAAACCAAGGGTCGCGGGTTCGAATCCCGCTAGGGGCAAATGTTTGTGTGACGAACATCGGCATTTGTACTTGAGTCATGGATGTTTATAAAAGTATTTAAGTACGTGTATCCGTTCCCTAGCATCCATAGTACAAGCTTCGAGCTTAGTTTGGGGCTAGGCAATTGGTGTGTCAGTCCAAGGTATTTATTTATTATTTATTTATTTATTTTACGTTTTCAAAGAAAGTGATAATCTATACTTATTATACATATTTTGTTTGTGTGGACGCGCTTATCCAGGAACTACTGGTTCGAATTATAATTTTGTGTTACATAGTCCATTTGTTGAGGAAGGCTTTTACTATAGTATAACATATATGTCCGGAAACCGTAATCCAGTATTATATAGTATAGTATTAGTAGTAGTAGTTTTAAATAGTAATCTTATCGTGCCGGGTTTTTTTATTGCTAAGGAAATTGTAACTAACGAAAATATGGATCTTTGTCCGAAATAAATTATTTTTAAATTCAATTTAATTTAAGCTTTAAGAATGAGTGAACAGGGAGTGTTCCGTGTTAGTCTTGCCTCGAAACATATCCTTTTGTATCTTTTTTAGGTACAGAATACCCGCCGTATGTAAAATCATACCTTTATAAGTAACATTTATTGTTTTTCATCACCTATTGTATCCCCTCAGGGTTACAATTTATATAAATCCTTTCGTGGGTGATGCCTACTTCAAAGTTGCTGTATGCATGCAAAATTTCAGCCCGATCGGATTTAAATCGACAAGGTTTCATACAAACTTTCTTCCCCTATTTTTTCAGTGGTTTGGGCTGTGCGGTATAGATCACTATGTCAGTCACCTTTGAGTTTTATATATTTAGAAAGATAACCCTAATGGTTATCTCCTGGCCAATACAACAAGGGCCGCAAGTTAACATTCCAATAGTTTAGAATTAGGCTATTGGAGTATTTCGTTATTAAAAATTAGTTTTCTAGAGTCTAAATTACAAAGTTTGCGAAGTGCGTTGGTTTGCTGGTGTTGCGTGAGTAATATCTAAAGTTATTTTAAATAAGATTTATCTATAAATACAAGGTAATGGCGCAATATCCTTTATTCAGCTCACCAGAATATCTAGACAGACGATTTAAGAAAACTGGTTTGCTTGACTCATTCGTTTCTAAGGCCTAGAATGGGTCTTATTGGTTCCTTAAACCTTTGTGGTAAAAGTAACTTAGTTAACATATCTATCTGTATAGTAATTTTTACTTCAGGGCAAAGGGTATCTGAGTAAATAGTCTGTAACGAAATGCTTAGATAAATACATACATGTACAAAAAATACGTGTGAATTGTGTACAATTTTCAGTTTTCAAAATGTAAGTAATTTATCTAGTAAAGCCAAATGTCATCATTTCATGTTTACCTTTCTCTGTCTACCTTACAGAAGACCACAGTGAAGTGGCACTGCGTAACTGTTGTGCTATGTTTCTGCTGGTGAGTAAGGTCGCCAGAGCTCAGTTGGGGAGGGTATGAAGTCTTAAAGTCAGGCAACGCATCTGCGACTCTTGTGCGGTTGTTGATGTCGATGAGCAGCGGTGATCACTTACCATTAGGTTACCTGGGGCCCTAGCCAAGATGCCACTTTGTCGAATTCGCCATACGTTTTCGTCGCGACTTATATTGCCCTCCCGCACACGTACTATTGATATGAGCGGGATGGAGATATAAGTTGCTACGAAAGCGTCTGGCGAAATCGTTAAAGTGGCATCTTGGCTAGCCTACCTGTGCTTCGTTTGCATCCCTATCACATCCAAAAAAAAAATGACCTGATCAGAATATGAGAAATACTTCAATTTCTTAAAATTGGATCTACATTTGTCCTACTCAGGATTTGCACTCAGAATAGACTAAATAGACTAACCTGTCGTCTGGCCCTTACCAGTTATGTTATACGTCAAAGCATTTGCTCAACAGTCATTTCAAACAGTCTTCTGGTCTGGTCTTATTTGTAATTGCATATGTTTCAAGAAGTACATACCGATGAAATATGGTAATACCGCGATCTGACTAAAGCATTCGATAGCCAAGAACATCGTTTATTTGCTTAATTTAACCATAATGGTACAGATCTAGGCCGTCGAATGATTAATCGGACCTATAGAATGCATGAAATATTCATAAATCAGTTCTACGTTGAGTACTATTCAGCTCGAATAGGAGTCCAGCAAGGGTGTATCCTTGTACCATTTTTATTAATATTTTCTTGTTATGTGTTTCTTCAGCATAATTATAAATTCCGTAAACTATCACACACTTTGTCTAGCCCCGTACTAAGCTTCGAAGCTTGTACTTTGGATGCTACGGAACGGATAGACATACATAAATATGTAGTTTTACTAACATCTATGACTAAAAAATTTCAATATTCATCATGCGTTTACATTTGCCCCTAGCAGGAATCGAACCAGGCACCCTTTGTTTTGTAGCCAGGGTCTCTGTCTACTAGAGAAACTGGCCCGTCACAATTGGACATGTAACTTTCACGATTCAATTAATATACTTTTACTAATTTAGCATGCTCTGTAGGATGTCAATTATACAACATCCTTTTCAATAACTACTTAGGAAGAAATAAAAAAGACAACTGCAAATATTAAAAGCTTCGCAATGCTTTGTCTACATTAGAATGACCAAACAACCACAACATTGGAAGTGGGAAAAAGCTTCTTATGGTTATGGTAATAAAGTGTAACTTTGTCTGCGGGTAGAACAATGCAGTTAAGACTAGGTCAATCGACACACTACCCAAGCTCTGCATGACCAACTCGACGTGATATAAATGCAGGGTTGGCAATTGTAGAAACAATTTACAATTTAAAAAATGGATTCCCAATTGTTGCATCACTTACTTTTTCTATTTTTGTTGGATGTCTGTCGGCTATTACACCAAAGGTCGCGGGTTCGATCCCCGCACGGTACAAACATTTGTGTTCATGAACATGTCTGTTTTAATCGGTCTGGGTGTTTCTATGTATAATATGTATGTATTTACAAAAAAAGGTATATAAGTAATGTTTATCCGTTGTCTGACACCCATAGCACAGGCTAATGCTTAGTTTGGTGCTAGTTGGAGCTTTGTGAATAATGTCCAGATATTTTTATTGTTTTATTGGAAACCGGAATCCACGGTGATGTAGTCGCGGGCGGCTGCTAGTCCTGAAATTAAGTTAATTACTTATTTCAAAGATTTTGGACGTACTAGATAATCCATATGTCAGTTTTGAGTGAAGCCACCAAAACTTCAAAAAATCTCCTAACTTTACACCTATAGTGCCGTGCCTATCCATAAAGTCTTCGAGCCAACAAGACGTTTTTCTACTAAGAGTTTTTTTTATTTATTAATATGAAAATACTCAAGATAAATCATAATCATTGAAAATGATCATGATGAAGTGAAAAAGTGTAAAGAAAAGATATAATATTACACGATTCAGTTTAACCTTAAAAGTACTCAGCACATCTCTACACCTGTATCTCTCTACAAAGTCTGTTTCTCTCAACAGAAGTCGATTAAAATTATTAATTCGTAGATTGAGTGCAAGTTATTTTAGACAGATACATATCTAATAGCAATGCAATGCATTGTGCGTGGATTCATATCGCGAGAAAGAGGAAAGGAAAGTATTATCCGTTTATCTGAATGAAATGCAATGTTATAAAGTAACTGTTCGAGGTTGTCATTCAATATTCTTACAATAGTTACGGCACTTTTTACTACTTACAATATTGCCGTCGAAGTACGAATTACACTGGATTCGATTCCCGTTAAAAGTTGACCGCCGTAATAGCCAGACCAGCTTTACCCATATTCATTATTGAAATAGCCACTTTTATAAATGATGTCGTCATTCAAGTTATTTTACAATACCACCTCTATTATCAAAAAAATATTCTGTATCAAAATTTTACGTGCAGTAGATCATAGACTACACATATAAACGGAGAGTCGATATCGATGAAAATCGGTACGCATGTACTGGAATCCCTAGTTCCGTCCACGTCATATGACGTTAAGACGATTTTTGTCGGGTGTCTGGTATCTTGCTCTATCACACATGATTCATATTAAGGAGAAAAAGGACAAAAAATCTGTCAAATCATAGTCTCCATCTAGTACTTCCAAAATCTTTGACTTATTTCGATAAATTTGAAATTGGAACCTTATTTAAAATAAGAACCTGGCGAGAGTACCCACAACTTAATTCTCTAGCTAACGATACTCTCTAAAAAACGATATTAAATCGAACAACAGCCACGCCATATTTAGGTGATTAGGTAATAGGCCAATTCATTTTTGTATTTGTTTAATAAATAAATAAATAAATAAAATAAATAAATAAATGTTTTTTTTATAAATCTTCATATTTCATTGATATTGATTGGTGACGCGGCTTACAATTTTCTTGCTTTTTAAAGGTTTTAGTAAAGTTATCTTACATCTTGTTTTTTGTTAAAAAGTCCACTTAAGTAACACTTAAGAAAATGCTGACTCCTCCGTTGAAGAATGTTAGTGGTAACCCTGTCATCCAGTATGTCTTACGTTTGTCTGTCACGCGACAAGTCGGATAGTTCACACGGTGTGGCGCAACTGATATGATCCGCGGACCTCTAGCCGACAGTTGCAGTTCCCGGCTTCGAAACGTAGCTCTAGTGTTTCATCATCATCATCGTCTTTAGCGGCCTAAGGAGTAGTCCAACTGTAGGGAAAAAGGTCTCGTGCAAGATGATTGAATAATTCATCTTCATTATTATTACTAGGCTCCCGCCTCTCTGCCGGATGTAGTTCCCGGCTTCGAAACATAGCTTCTAGAGTGTTTCATCATCATCATCATCATAACTTACAGCCTAAGGAGAATTCCCACTTTAAGGAAAAGGGTCTCGTGCAAGATAATTTATTAATTCATCATCATCAGCTTGTCACCGACCACTAATCAGTCACATATAGCTTCTAGAGTGTTTCATCAACATCATCATCTTCATCAAACTGTGGAGAGTCCTCTGCAGGGAAATAGGTCTCGTGCAAGATGATTGATTCATTCATCATCTTTATTATCATCATCATAATCAGTATGTTACAGTCCACTTAGTGTGTTTCATCTAATCATCCTCAGTATTTTAACTGTTCCTACGTAATGAAATAGGTTTTGGCTATTAAAAATGTCTCCAAAACTGCTTGACACAGGACTCTCCAGTGTTTCCCTTTTTCGGCCGTTCCTCGACATCTTATTTACCTTAAACTTAAAGATTATTAATTAAATCCTACATAATATCCGGTAATTCCCATCTAATTTTGTTGTTTTTCATTAATATTGTTTGCTTAAATTATATACATAGGTTCAAAGATTTGGTAATTTCGATCAAAACCTTGCATTTTTTAATGAATCGGCCATAATGAAGTTAACTTTAATACGACGACGACGTTTGATAAAATTAGCCAACTACCAATTTTTTCAGAGCACTATAAAACATCTTCACTTGCAGCCAATGATTCTCTTGACTTAAATGAGAATTTGCTCAAGTTGTCTTTATGTAGGTATAGAAGTATACTTAGATAAAAAAAAGGTATCAGCCTATTAATGTCCTATTGCAGGGCAAAGGCCTCCATCATTTGAAATCATGTTTTCGTTACAAAGATGGGTTTTGGCTTAATCACCACGCTTGCCAAATGCGGGTTGGTGATCACAAACACGGGTTGTGTTCAGAAAAATCAACACCAATTTTCCCGACCCAGGAATTGAAACCAGGACCTCGAGACCATGTCCCAGTACTTAAATTGTAACAGCTAGACCGTTGAGGCGTTATTTATACTTACGTTAAGTATACTTATTAAATTAATTCTACAACCAGTTTTCGCATATCCTATTTGTCTAGTGCATACGTAAAATATCAAATTCCTAGCTCAAACGTTGAACCAGCGAGGCGATGCCGTGGTAAAATAACCTTTATAAATAAATCTAATAGTGATGTTAATTGCATCCGGTCTTATATCGATGAGACTTAACGAAATGTATATTTAATAAGTACTGATGTTTGTGGAACTGACCTCATAATACATATTCAAACTGTCTCAGTATAAAAACGTGTGGAATATAGCTTAGTGTTTTCTTCTTACTCGTATATGTTACTATTGGCCGCCCCCGACTCCGTCCGCGTGGATTTTGGTTTCCGGACACGTAGTGTTATATTTATTTCAGTTTAAAGCTTTCCTCGACAGATAACCTATTAAAATCAAATTATTGTTTTCAATTTGAACCAGTAGTTTCTGAAATTAGCGCGTTCAATCAAACATACTTTTTGTGGATGTCCGAAAAAATATTTACTACTTTACGCTGCCAGATAATTTTACGCTGAAAAATCCATTTTCTATGGGATGACAATGGGTTATATGGATTTCCTATAACTTCTAGGCCACTCATAGGTACTAGCCACAACAGAATAAAAAACCCTAATCACAGCTTCTTAAATTTCGCCCTTGGGAATGAAACCTAATACACAGTTGATATATTGCTAACGGTCATTGTTTTGCGCACACCTGTCTCAGTGCCCCAGTACATCATTTATCAGTTTGTGAAATGACCGCTTGATGGATGGGACACGTTGCAATGTGGGTTGTCAAAAAAATACATTGCTAATCTGTCATCGTGACAACTAATTGTAGTTGTCAGAGAGTTTAGAGTTTTGCGTGTTGTGAGAAAGTGAATGTTTTAATTCAACAGTTTATCTATAACAAGCGGCCGCCCGCGACCCAATCCGCGTGTTTTCGGTATCCACACACGTAGGATGTACTATAGCCTTTTAACCCTTTCTCGTCAAAAGGACTATGCAAAACAAAAATATTTTTTTCATATCGGACTAGATGTTCCTGAGATTAGCGCGTTCAAACAAACAAACAAACTCTTCAATTGTATGACTGAACTATGCCATTGCTATTACATTATATCTTTTATTCTATGAATCAATTTAACGTGGTCAATATCTTTGGCGACTAAATTGGGAAAAAATACAGCAAGTACAAGAGAGGTAGAGCTTTGTGGAAATTCCACTCGAATGAGCCGCTCGCAGTGAAGTAGCACTTCGTAACTGTTGTGCTATGTTTCTGCTGGTGAGTAAGGTTGCCAGAGCTCAGTTGGGGAGGGTATGGGGTTAAGGCCGGCAACACATCAACGATACCTCTGGTGTCGCGGATGTCCATGGGCGGCGGTGATTGCTTACCATCAGGCGACCCGCCAGCTAGTTTGCCGCCTCTGACATAAAAAAAAAAAAAGTATCTAAGACTTAGTTAATAAGTTAGATATTTTAGGATCGGTACCCTCTCCTCACAGTTTTTTTAATGTATCTGGTGAATAAAGTCTTGATAATTATTGTAATAATTAATAATTATTACAAATCATTATTTCTTCTGATTATTGCAACCTTTTTGGTAATACTTGCATTATTTCCTCACCATTTATATTTAAAAAGTTTAATGAAGTACTGTGGTTCATCGACAATATCGATATCTTCCTTCAAAGCGATGTCCCATCCCTATACCAGTTATTAGTGCAACGAAACACAGGTAACTAGCTATATAATTGTATGTATTTACCCGGCATCGGGCTGCATAACTGGGTTTTAGATAGCTTTATATTCATTTATTGCGAAATGGGGTTACGTAATCATAGGCTTTTAGTCTTTGTCTTGACCGTTGAGCGGTCTAATGTGATTTGAAGGTCGATAAGTACCGACTATGTTTGGACGGGGAATCGAATTGACTACCCATTTTGGTGGTGAAGATGGTGCGAAAGGAAGTGGTGTTATTCCTACTTACTTTTTTAGAGTTAGAAGAAGGTCTTGATGTTTGAGAAACTACTATTTTCACACACCCAGACCTACAAATCGTTTCACACACTGAATGTATGATTTCCACATATATAATTGTTTAATTGAAAGATGCGTACATAACAGGATTTGAACCAAGGACCTTACAGAAGACACAGTGAAGTAGCACTTCGTAACTGTTGTGCTTTGTTTCTGCTGGTGAGTAAGGTCGCCAGAGCTCAGTTGGAGAGGGTATGGGGTCTTAAAGGCAGGCAACGCATCTGTCTGCGACCCTTGAATCGAGTCATTAAAATATATACATACCTCAAACGATCTTCTAATACCATGATTGTATTATTAGTAAATCTTGAACTAAACTATTAGTTAAAACCCAACCTAAGCCGTAAACTCCATAACTCGTGTAGACTTATTACCGGCCTCTGTTTACCAACAAGCCATTACAGTCTGACCTCTGGATGTAGGGCGAGCTAATGCCAGACTCGCATTTAGGTAATTTTATTTGTACTTTAAAAAGCTTTTGATACTAATATGAAAGTGTTTAACTGTTCCTTTTTGTAAGAAAATAACAGTTTTATGGGATTAAAAGTACTAAGTGTTGCATTGAAAATTATAATGATTGAGTTGTGTTAGAAATTATATATGTACTTTTTTATCGCGATTGAAATATTTGGCGTTTCACAAGGCGTAATTCTTTCACCCATGTTTTTAGTTATGGTAAACAATATTTTTAAATTTTTTGGTAATACGTTTGTTTGAGTGTTTGATTGTCAATCACGATAAAACTACTAAACGGATTTAATTTAACTTAGGTGGTAGGATACTTTTTATCCCAATTAAATGCTGATTGATAAACTATTTTTTTATAATTTTCAGAATATTCATTTGAGTTGACGTGAATTAATTATTTTTAATGATGTTTTATTACCAATTTTTCTAGATCTTGCTATCCAATTAACCAATTTTTTAAAACTAGAAAAATATAACATAACTTAGAAGTCTCTTCCCGACCCGGCCCTGTCGGACAAAGCGGTCTTATCGTCAATTACTTAACTTCAGCATGCGGATAACTGGACACGGTTTAAGTAAATGCACTAGTGAGAGGGATAGATTGATGGGATTGCGTTTGCTCTCTCTTAGTCCTTACTTATTATGTCCCTAACGACTGTTTCAGAAAGTAATATTGAGCCGTAACGCATAAAGTTTTGTCCATAGTATAATATGGTTTGAACAGCTCGGTAGCTTAGTGACAAGAGCGCCGCTTCACATGCGTGAGATCTGCGATTCAATTCCGGCCTAGCACGAGCCACGGGATTATCAAAAATATATGTGCGTAAATTAATTCCAGCTGTTACGGTGAAGGAAAACATCGCAAGGAAACCTGCACACTCCATAAAATTACCGAGAGAGTTGTTGTGTTTTTAATTTCATACAATGATTACGACTCTTAATAACGAGGAGTACGACTCAAGGAGGAGGACAATATAGTACCTAGTAGTTTATTAAGAGGGGTAGAGCTTTGTGGAACTACTACTCGGATGAGCCGCTCGTCTGGGGAAGCACTTCCACATTACAGTAGACCACAGTGAAGTAGCACTTCATAACTGGTGAGTAAAGTCTGCAGAGCTTAGTTGGAGAAGATGTGGGGTTATTAAGGCAACGCATCTTTGACCCTTGTGGAGTCTCATCTCTCTACGGTCGTGTCAGATTGCTGTCCCACTGAACTATGTGAGTGCGGGAATAGGGAGTGCACCTGTGCTTGCGCACTCACTTGTGCACTATAATATTACCTGTATACTTAGCTGATCGTAAAAGATTGGCCGCCATAGTCGAAACCGCTAGCCGGGACTATTACGTAAACCATCAGATAACTGAATGCTCGTTGATTCAAATTTATTTAAAAGTGTAGGTATTGTTACAGTTTTCAATTGTTAGTTATAATTAAATTGTCTATCTTCTCCATCGGCGGATAACAATCGTAGAACCGAAGCTATGATGAAATAAGTTAATTATATTCTACACTTGCGATTCTTGCGAATGAATTTCGAAACTAATCGAATTATAAAAGCATTAGGGCTGGGAGTCATATTTAATACATAACTATAGATTAACTGATAGAATTACTTTTATCATGGTATCATCGATTGAGGAGTTCGATAGCGCAGTGGTTAGCGCGCTCGGCCTGCGATTGCTAAGTTAAGCAACTTTCGCAGAGGCCAATCATTAGATGGTTGACCGAAAAACTTAATCTCGAGTTCCTTCTTGCTTAGGAAGGCACCTGGCACGTTAAGCCGTTGGTCCTGCGCCTGATCTCTCTACAGTCGTGTCAGAATGCTATCCCACGGAACTATGCGTATACATTCAAGCGATAAAACTTGGGACAACAGGTTATTGTGCCTTCCGAAGCTCGGAATCATCACTCTTATCAGACAATCAAGCCCGCAATGTCCTTCTCGTATATAGTAAAAAATCAATTCGAATAAGTTTTTTTTTTCGAATCGAGAATTGAATCCACGACCCTGTAATTATCAACCGTGTATGTTAACCACTGGACGTAAGAGACGCATTGTTTAGTATAATTAGTAATTATTGTGTAACTGTTCGAGTTCTGTCTACCGTTCAATGATAAGTAGATTGATCAATGTATCTAATTGTTATTATTACGAATACTGGAGTAGTGCGTCAGCCGTTCATTGTACGTCGCGCCCTAGTTATAAGATGAAGCGTATTTTGCATTAAGTGTAGGAACACACCTGGCTTACTAACGCGACCGAAGATCGGCGGCAATTACGCGACGTAATTTCGGCATAGTGTTCACAAACAGCGTCTCAAAAACGTCCCCAAAAAATAAGTGCAGAATGCTCTTTTTTCAAACAGTCTTGCGGCAACCGCGTCATCGCAATTTTGAACACTCCCTTGTGAAAACAATCTTAACTAATCTGCATAAGGTTTGATTTGCAAACAATAATGTTCATAGTTTGACACATGATTTGCCGAGTTTTTGGTGACAGAATTGACTGTTACTTTTGTTCCAGATTGTGCATCTTGGGTTTTTGTATATCAATGATAGTGTCTCCCACTTTATGAGTCAGAGTCACGGTTGTATGGTGTTCATGATGTCACATCATGAACACCATAGAATTTCCACTCGAAAGCTACATTGATTGGGATGGGAATCAAAAATAATATAAAGATAAGTTCTAATGCCTTCAGATCATTTCTTATATAAGGCATTAGCATTTGAAAGTTACGTAGTTAGCGTCCAGTAAGCGCGCTGCGCTGGTAAGATATTTCCAGCCATCATGGAGGCCTGAACATCCATGAAGGCTGGAAGCTGGATAATCAAAATCAATATACATATACTGTATTCAAATGGGCCTCAGAAAAGCACTTACGAATCGTCAATAATAATAAGAAACAACAGATTGAATCTACTACATACTTCGGAATGTAGTCATCTACCGAGAAGAAGCGGCAAGACATGGTTGCTCTTTTCAATCGCCAAGTTTTGTTACAATATTTATGGTCCAACTAGCGGCCGCCCGCGACTCCGTCCGCGTGGATTTCGATTTCCAATATCCTATGTGTTATTCTGATGTATAAGCTACTAGCGGCCCGCCCCGGCTTCGCCCGTGGTACTTGTCCACTATTTAATGGATGATATTATACATAAAAACCTTCCTCATGAGTTACTCTATCTATTAAAAAAACCGCATCAAAATCCGTTGCGTAGTTTTAAAGATTTAAGCGTTCATAGGGACATACAACACACATAGGGACAGAAAAAGCGACTTTGTTTTATACTATGTAGTGATATTGTGGTAAAGTTTCATTCAAATCCATTCAGTAGTTTTTGCGTGAAAGAGTAACAAACATCCATACATCCATACTTACAAACTTTCGCCTTTATAATAGTAGTAGGATAAGTTCACATACTTGTACTTGAACTAATACTAGTACACACGCTATCTCTCATGCCAAAGACAGCACCTTTCACCCCGCATTCCTCACCAGGGCCGATTGCTGGACGCAGTGATATAAGTCGCCGGCACAGTGCAACACACTGCAGTTTGATAACTGCGCTTTAGAACTGAGAAGTCTGTCTTCTTGTCATTGGTTGATGGCAGCACTTATATATTTATACTTATATACTGGTCTGAATTGTTAAATCAAAATCAAAATTCTTGCGGCGCCTCTTCTCAGCAGGTCTCAAATTATGGTCGATCATAAGCCGCCCACCTGGCGGCTGGTAGCGACCCGTCCTGATGCGAGCAAAAGGGGGAAATAGGGGGGTTTAGTGGGTAGTGGGCGCTTATTTTGTGCGCCCGAGCCCCACACACGGCCGCGGGCTTAGCTAGCCCGCGACGACATGGTGCGTAAATGCATTCCCCTCCACAAAAAAAAGGCCACTCAAATTACGGAACTTTATTGACGATAGTGTGTAGAGATTCTTTAATTTAATCGAAGGTTATTTTCAGAACTAGAATTATCTTATTCGAACGCCACATAGGATTCATTTTTCTTGTGTCCATATTAAGATTGTTATATTAATTTTCAAATAATTTTGAGAATAAATTGACATTTCATATCACTACTTGTGATGTCAAATGTCAATGTCAAGAGCCGTCTATATGTGACCATACTACATATAATAGTTTTTAGGTTGGTCATTAGTGTGGCTAATATAGAATTCCAGTGTAGCCCTAAAATTGGTAGGACTTCCGAAATTGATCACCTCTCTGTTAACATTTTTACTGTGTCACGACCTCGTCAGACTTTAGTCATATGTCCTCTACCCACCCAATCATTATAGGATACTAAACCTTATGTCATTGTAATAAGATCCAGGAAAGTTAATACGAGCAATGAAAGGTATGACGCGAATGGGTGCAAATGATAGTATGATAGGTTACTTGAATTACATCCGGGGTAAAGTACTGCCCTTTGAAATGGGGAATTTGTTGTCGACACTAATATTGTAAAGAGGAAAGATTTGTATTTCGTATTTTTGTATGTAAAGAATAAACTTAAAAATACTGGACAAGAAGCATCGATCCTAGTTGGCATAAACCGGCCATTTTGAAAAAATCGAGTTTCGGCGGCCGGTCATGAAACTCACGTCTATCGACATAGTAAGTGGTTACAAACAAAAAGTGTTAAGTAATAAAATCTCTAAATGATACGGTTTTTGAGATAATTAAGTTGAAAAATACTAGTTGTCATTTTAAAACACTATTATAAGTTTTTGGGGTTTTATATCTCAGAAACCGTATCACTTAGAGCTTTGATGACAAAAGACTTTCTGTTTATAATTACTTACTCTATGGATTGACGAGAGTTTCATGACTGGCCGCTGAAACAATTTTTTTTCAAAATGGCGGATTTTAGGTATGCCAACTTTCATACAAAATGTTCGAAGCTCTTTGAAAAATTCGTTCACTGTTCGCTAGGATCCCCGGTGAACATACTTTTGATCTCGGAAATGTGTAGCCAGCCCAGTAGTTTTCAACTATAGCGCGTTCAAACAAACTCTTCGCCTTTATTATATTAGTATAGATAGTTACGAACTATGTCTGAGATGGCAATTACAACCGAAACTACCCATTGTCCATTCACGATAATAACTGCTGGAAAGGTCACAGGTTCGAATCCGTGCAGTGAAACGTAAACAATCAGTGAGGAGTGAGTAATTTGCAGTTATCATAGTCTTAACGGTTTTTAAGGACATAGCATATAATTGCATGCACATATATTTTATATGTGAAAGATGTTTGTTTTATACATACATAGAAACACAAAGACAGGCCAAGTTAAGCTATTTTGTTTATTCCCGTTTCTATACGGGGTCCGCTTTGACCATGATCCAGGATTTGGCAAGTCTAGGTATTACAGTGAAGGGACTCCATCAGACCTTCGTAATCCTTAGAGGGGAACCAGACAGATTGTATCATGGTTACACATTCAGATCTAAACTAAAGTCAGTAACTATCTGGATGTGCAGGTTTCCTCACGGTGATTTCGCTCACTGAGCTAATGGCACTAATCCACACATAGATATTTCGAAAAATCCAGATGTGTTTGCCCGGATTCGAACCACGGACCTCACGTATGTGAGGCGCGGTTCTCACCACTAGGCTACCATCGCTGCTCTCTAAATCTCTAGCCCTCTTAAAAATGTTGTCATGTTAAAATTATAATCAAAGAAAAATTCGTCTGATCTCATGGCTCAGGCGGGAATCGAACCCAGAGCCTCTTGCATCCGGGCAAGCGCTTTAAAAATCCTACTACTATTATAAAGGCGAAAGTTTGTATGTGTGGATGTATGGATGTATGGATGTTTGTTACTCTTTAACGTAAAAACTGCTGAATGGATTTTAATGAAACTTTACCACAATATAGCTTATACATCAGAATAACACATAGGATATTGGAAATCGAAAACCACGGACGGAGTCGCGGGCGGCCGCTAGTGCTTAAATAAAATAAACAAAAAGTTAAATGTTGTAATTCTAAACTCTTCTATACTGTATAGTGTATAGTTTAATACGCGTGTGAAAAATCATTGTTAGGTATTTGCAACGTTCTAAGGCCACATTATCGACCGTTGTTGAGTTTGATAAAATCTCATTGGACCTTGAATTATTATATTATTTGCAAATAACTGTTAGTTTCATTGCTAAAATGTAATTGTACGCTGGTATTTTTTCGGATCCGTGGTTGGCTAGACATTTGTTTACTAATCGTCTGACTACGCAGGATATTATAATTAACTAACTAGTTTACAAATTATGTTCTTCGTAGGTACATAATGTTGCGACCCGCTTGGTGTAATGGTCAAGGAGTTGCTTATTAGACCAAGAGGTCTCGGGTTCGATCCCCGCACAGACAAACATTTGCGTTCATGAACATATCTGTTTGACCTGGTCTGGGTTTTATGTATCTAATCTATATATCTATATATCTAGGTAAAGAAATGCCATTTTGTTGGAAAAGAATAGTGTGACGCATAAGTCCAGGCATAACGCCTCGATGGTCTAGTTGTTTAAGTACCGGGCCGTAATCTCGAGGTCCTGGGTTTGATTCCCAGGAAAATGCAGGGCAAAATTTGTGTTTCTTTTTCTTTTGGGTTTGTGATCGCCAACCAGCGTTTGGCAAGCGTGGTGATTAAGCCAAAACCCACCTTTGTAACGAAAACATGATCTCAAATGGTGGAGGCCTTTGCCCTGCAGTGGGACATTAATAGGCTGATATCATGCTGATTGATTTTTGTTATTTTATATGAACTGTTTTTTTTTTATTTATTATGTTTTTGTGAGTGTTTGGTCATGCCAATAAATGTATTTTCTTTCTTTCTTTCTTTCTGATACTATGAGTCCAACTCCAAGTAAGGAACTGGCATATATGTCTGATGTGTGTGATCATGCGTGCGTGTGTGTGTGTGTGTGTGTGTGTGTGTGTGCGCCTGTGCAACATTTCGTATCAAGTGCAAGTTCGAATGGCGTAACTGTTCCTGAGAGTCTTTATGCTCCATTTTCCTTATAAGTACTGGCGTGAGTGGGTGACGCATTGCTGCAGTGGTTATTCGTGGTTCGAATCCCGATTCGGGTTGAAAAATATTTTTTCGGGTATCTTGTGTTTAATATTTCTACAACGTGAAACACTAGGTCAAAGTATGTTTATAGTAATAATTATTTGTTACTACAAATAATTTAAAAGTATCATGGGGTACGGGTTTGAATCCCGATTCGGTCTAAAAACGTATTTTCAGGGTGTCTTGTATAAAAAGTTACTACAGCGTAAAACACTAGGT
Organism: Nomophila noctuella; assembly: GCA_958496325.1. Classification (NCBI taxonomy): domain Eukaryota; kingdom Metazoa; phylum Arthropoda; class Insecta; order Lepidoptera; family Crambidae; genus Nomophila; species Nomophila noctuella. Next base: position 2,594,782 of record OY292508.1, read on the forward strand.
CAAAATATGTTTATTAGGTACTACATATTTGTTTACTTTGTGATCCCACGAGTGATGCTTTTAGCACAAATATTGTACCTAGCGTTAAAATAATGTTACTGAAGTGATTTTTTTGTTGGCTGTCCTTAAACAAATCTATACTTCTATACTAATATATAAAGCTTAAGAGTTTGTTTGTATGTTTGTTTGTTTGTTTGTTTGAACGCGCTAATCTCAGGAACTACTGGTCCGATTTAAAAAAATATTTTTGTGTTGGATAGTCCATTTGACGAGGAAGGCTTGAGGCTATTGGACATCTAAATCCACGCGGACGGAGTCGCGGGAGCTCGCTAGTAAATAAATGCTTTGGACTAACACACCAATTGCCTAGCCCCAAGCTTTTAGCTTATTAGCTCTTAGCTTGTACTATGGAAGCTAGGGAACGGATAGACATACTTAAATACTTTTATAAACATCCATGACTCGAGTACAAATGCCGATGTTCATCACACAAACATTTGCCCCTAGCGGGATTCGAACCCGCGACCCTCGGTTTTGTAGCCAGGGTCTCTGACCACTAGACCAACGGGCCCGTCCAATAGTAAATACATAAATACATAGTAAGCGATCACCGCCACCCATGGACAATAACTCCACAAGAGTCTCAAGTAACATTGATGCATTTGCGCCGATTATCTCATATCGAATCGACATTTCGTCAGATCACAAATAACCTTTGTGTACGAGATAATATCTACAATGCCGTTGCTAACTTGCTAATCAACCGATGAGATGAGAAAAAAAATTATAACCTATTTAAAAGATAGCCTTTGTTGTCAGCATTGCCTTTTTAAGCTCAATATCTGTGTTTTTTTTGTTTTGTTTTTTACAAAAGCACGGTATGGTATATTTGTAACTCGATTCTGCCTGATATAATGAGCAAAGAGGACACCTAATTGGAACCACAAACTAAATGGAGCCGCATCCTTTGTCTTATAATAATAATAATACCCTCCTAGCCGAATTCGGCCACGGCGGCCAAATTTTCGATCAGCCAAGTACGCAGGATATATTATAGTGCACAAGCACATGCGCAAGCACAGGTGCACTCCCTATTCCATCACTCTCATGATTCGGGGGGAAAGCGATCTGACACGACCGTAGGGAGATCAGGCGCAGGACCAACGGCTTTACGTACTTTCCGAGGCACGGTATAATGACACCGCCAACGTCCAAACTCCGGACTGTATCTGTGTTATCACAACAGGAAAACAGAGGCACAATTTCATCGGTCCAACCCGGGATTCGAACACAGGACCTTCAACGGACAGTTGAGTTTCCTCCACGACAAAGAATAGAGTACGGAGTACCTAATCATAGGGAGTTGAAGCCTACATTACGAAAGTGCAATTGCAATTTGACTTTCTGTTATTTAGTTTGACGACCCGCTTGGTGTTATGGTCAAGATGTTGCCTATTACGCAAGAGGTCGCGGGTTCGATCCCCGCACAGGACAAACATTTGTGTGCATGAACATGTCTGTTTGTTCTGGTCTGGGTGTTATATGTATCTATGTAAGTATATAGGGTGTAACAAAATATACTGCAAATATTTTAAGGGCGAATTCTTTAGTGGCAATGTAATCAAAATCAGATATTAAAAAGTCAAAATTAATGCCTACCAAATTTTGCATTTTCAGCATTGGCCAATTTGCTCTTTTCGTCCTGTAAGCTTCGCCCCCTCTCCACCACTGTAGTAATTGTATTACACTGATAAGATACGACCAGCTGTCTTGCATATGACAAATTTTGAACTTTTCCCAATTTTTCACTCAATTTATTTTGTTGATTATCTCGGAAACTAGCGTATTAACAAAAAAAAAATTACAAGACAAATTTATAACATTTCCACTAAACGATTCGCCCTTAAAATATTTGCAGTATATTTTGTTACACCTTATATTTGTAATACCACTGTTGATTCTGATGTCTGTAACACAAGTGCTCAAGCTACTTAACACGGGGTCAGATCAATGTATGTGATGTTGTGAAATATAAAAATGAAATATTTAGTGTCATGAAAATTACTGTAGGATGTATAAAGTATAAGAGCGTCTTATTTTCAATGAAATAGTCTTGTAAAATGAAAAGAGTGATATGTATTAGTAACCGGACTTGCTAAATCCTCATGATGCAAGCATGCCTTTACTAGACCAGTCCAAAACTTAGAGAATATTCTCTTGTAAAAGCTTCAACACCCACTCAACAGTAATAACAGTTTGAGTAAACATTTGAACGCGTAAATCCCCGTTTAAGAACATTAAGATAAAATCATTGCACTAAAACACATTGCAGTCTTTATTTGACTGTTGTTGGGTAACCAATGTGTTAACAGAATGAGTTATTACGATTTTCCTGTTTTCTTGGTGAGAATATAACAGATTCAACATAGCACGTCGTTATGAAGAAATTCTACAGATAATTATACCCTTCCAGCCATTTTTCTGCCCAGGCGGCCGATCTTACGATCAGCCAGGTACGCTGGATATATTATAGTGCACAAGTGAGTTCGAAAGCACAGGTGCACTCCCTATTCCCTCACTCCCATAGTTCGGTGGGACAGCAATCTGACATGTCCGTAGAGAGATCAGGCGCAAGACTAAAGGCTAAACGTGCCTTCCGACGTACGGAGGAGCTCGAGATGAAAATTTTCGGTCACCCATCCTATGACAGACTTCTGTGAATGCTTAACTTAAGCAATCCTTGCCCGTAACACAAAGAAGTCATAAAAAAGTAGACTGCATGCATTTGTGCCAAATTAATCTACTTTGAAATACCTCTCATTACTTCACATGACAATAAAAGAATGAAACAAATTCGCCAAACACAGATGTGTAATTTACGACCATTTCCCGATTACAGATGACAGTTGACAGGTGTCAATTTGACATTTCCATTCTCCAAGCAAGACCGTGACATTATGTCACTGACAATTAAAAAAGTGCAAGAATGTCTGTCTCCTTGATTACACCGCAGGCTGCTTTGTGTAGCAAGGTCGAAGATAATATGTACCTATGTGGACGGATTGTTTGTATGTATGTATATGTTACGTGTAATAAGCGAAATAGGCTATTTTATAGAATGGACGTTATTTTTTTTTTTGACGAGTTGTGGGAAATGTTTAAAGGCCACGTTAATGAACTCTTTCCGTTGGGCCCTAAGGTTGGCTGGTAGAGAATGCCATGAGGCATTAAGTAAGGCTATTGTACATTTTGTTTTTAGCCGTGCAGTAAAGTTTAAAAAAACTGGTTTCCTGGACATGCAGAAGGCCTTCGACTGTGTTCCTCGCATGATGATCTGGTGGGCACTGAGGTCAAAGAGGGTGCCTGAAACTTATATTGACGTCATCCGAGACATGTACCACGATTCCGATTCAATAGTTAGGACTGCTGTTGGTGACACCAACCCTTTCCCGGTTACCGTCGGAGTGCACCAAGGATCCGTCCTTAGTCCCTTCCTGTTCAGCGTGATATTAGACGAACTGTCAACCAGCATCATAGACGCACATGAGCAACCCCCGTGGCTGCTCATGTATGCTGATGATATCGCGCTGACGGATTCGGACAGGGGACGACTGGTGCGACGAGCGGGTAAGTGGAAGGTGGCACTTGAGAACGGCGGTCTAAAACTAAACGTGGCGAAGACTGAATACAAGCCTGCAACACAGATCCCCCACCCGTACGCATAGACGGTGACTTGGTCGAGCGTACGGACCAGTTTAAATACCTGGGATCTGTACTTCATGCGTCTAGCGGCATCGATTGCGACGTCAAAGCCCGCATTTCAGCAGCCTGGGCCAAGTGGCGTGAGGTGACTGGTGTCATTTGTGACCCCAAAATGCCGGTTAAATTGAAGGGACAGGTCTATAAGACCATCATTAGGCCGGTCCTTTTGTACGGTAGTGAAACGTGGCCTGAACTTGAGCGACACAAGCAGATGCTGCGTGTCACGGAGATGAAGATGCTGCGCTGGATGTGTGGAGTGACGCTTAAAGACCGCATTAAGAACTCACGCATTCGGGGTAGCCTTCGTGTCCGTGATATTGCAGATAAACTGCAGGAGTGTCGCCTACGTTGGTACGGCCATGTTTTACGGAAACCGGCCAGCTACGTGGGAAACAAATGACTCACCATGCCACCACCGCCGGGTCCCGGAAGAAGGGGCAGGCCCAAGAAGTGCTGGCTTGGCGTCGTTAAAGATGACATGCGTGCCAATGGTCTTTCCACCCTGGATGCCCAAGACCGTGCGAAGTGGAGTAGGTGCAGCAGGAAAGCGGACCCTGGACTCCGAGGCAACAGCCGAGGATGCGACCGGGACAAACGCTAGGATGATGATGATGAGTAGAGTTTAAAAAAAAAAGGAAGAGATACTTACTAACCATCTTAACATAACATGGTAATGATAAATTCAAGTTTTTTAAATCGCAATATTTATAATAGTTCACGGAAATGTTTAAATAATAATTGTCCTTTGGTTAAAAGTCAGTCAAACATCCATAGTTCGTCGCTTGAATATTTTTATAAACGTGTTAGTTATTTGTGAAAGGAGGAAGGTATAATTACTGTTTATTGCATAAGAAAGTTGTATTTCATGTTTGTTTTTCCATCTTTATGAGGAATTAAATTTCTTTCAACCTAACCTAAACTTTAAACGCTTGCTTTGGTCCGGGACCAAGCCAAATATTTGGCGAAACATATAAAATTATAACTAACCAAACAATAATAAAGCATATTGTTTTAACGGCAAATTGACTACAGGCCCATGTACAAAATGGATGGGTCATATGATGGTTCATATGACCCATTGAATTCTCACCAGCACTCAGTTGGACAGCTTACAAGCGACGGTATAGAGCTGAATATTATTATTTTATGCTCTTATATCGTCCTATATAGTCAACTGGTGGTTCATATGACCCATCCATTTTGTACATGGGCCTGTAGTCTAAAAGCCACAACTTCTAATTATTTCCTAATTATTGCCTAGGAAACTTAAAGTATACCTGAATGATACAGTTTGCCGGTAACATGCAGTGTTAAAGGGTTATGCACCTTATGCTGTCGCAATAAGAGTGAGGGTTCACGGCTTATGTCACCGGATATCAACTCAGGTGCGGCTGACCGAATTAACGTTGTGACTTATCGATAAAAATAAATTAAAAGTATCGATAAAAATATATTTTGTTATCATCTGCATTATATTTATACTACAATAAATCATTTCACTTTCATTTACTTTAACTACACTAATATTATAAAGAGAAATAGATTTATATTTTTGTATTTTAGGAATAAACTCATAACTACCGGAACGATTTGAATAATGCTTTCACTTTTGGCTAGCTACACATAGGCTAAGCTAAAGTGAACATAGAGTACTTTTGATCACGGAAATGTGGGGGGAAGGGGGGTGCATTCATGACGGAAGGCTAGTGTTCTATATTATTAAATTCTAGGCAGTTGAGTCGAACAAAACTGTAGAATAGTAAGACTATCTACTACTCGCTTTCCTTCCACAGTGAGTGTCGTAAGAATCGACTAAGGGACATTCCGGGGGATGGGCAGCAGCGTTCCCCTGTGTTTTATCGTATACCATACTTTTTTTTTTTTTTTGCGGAGGGGAATGCATTGACGCACCATGTCGCCGCGACCGTGTGTGGGGCTCGGGCGCACAAAATAAGCGCCCACTACCCACTAAACCCCTCCGGTTTCCCCTTTCGCTCGCATCAGGACGGATCGCTGCCAGCCGCCGAGTGGGCGGCTTATGTTCGATCCGTCCTCGAGCGCCCCGACCGAAGCGGTAGGCCGGGGCTGGCGCCTAGGGAGGACCAGTCACCAACCCGCCTGCTCGGCTTGGCTTCCCTCTAATGGGGAGATATCAAAGACAAAAGTCAAAGTCATTTATGTTGCAATTAGAGATGTAGGTAAAAACTGCGGTCCGTCACGCGGTTTCACCCGTGTCCCGAGAGAACTAATTCCCGTACCGGGATAAAATATAGCCTGTGATACTCAGGGTGAATTTAGCTTTCCTAAGGTGAAAGAATTTTTAAAATCGATCCAGTAGTTTTTGCGTTTATTCGTTACATACATAAAGACAAATCTTTCCATTTCAATAATATTAGTGTTGCTTTGCAAGTTATATCGTTTTATGATTTATGCCCATACCTGCTACCACGATTCTCACGGAAAGAAACGGGATAGTACAATTCTAGCAGTATAAGCTATTTCTAATATGCAAATGCTTCTTATGATATCCAAATGTACATATTACAAACAGACCAAAGAGTTAATTCTGAAAAAAAAAATTGTAGGTACTTTTGGAGATCTCGATCCCGGTCCTTTGAAGCATGCGTGGTGCCAAAGCCAACAGCGCGGAGACTTTTTTGTACCATTTCATCTAATTGAGATGTGTACATCTACCTGGTTCTATCTCGTACTAAATACAGATTTAGTCAAAGACAGCACCCGGAAAATATTACAAGGAGTCGATATCATAGATAATAATTTATTGATGAAGTCTCAAAAAAAGTCGACAACATCGAAAATTATTTATCGATGTTGCCTCAACCGGGAACAGCACTGCGGACCTTGCTCCTTGAGAAAGTTGTCCAGTGCCAGTTGGTGTATAATATGGCTGCAATGAACTTGGGTGGAACTGGATAATTATTTAATACTAGACTGATCTGATCTGACAGACGTAAACTCTGTCCTGTTATATTTTAAAGCTTTAGTTGCCGGACTTAAATATATAAATAAACAAATAATAAATAATAAACTCTTTGACTAACACACCAATTGCCTAGGTCCAAACTACGCTCAATCTACGTATAGAGGTGACATCTCGAACAAACATTTTCTTGCCCGCATTGTGGTCCATGGACAACAAAGTTGCCGTCTATTTTTCTATTTTTGACCATTCTTAACCGACTTCAATATAGGAGGAGGTTCTCAATTCGTCTGTATGTATAATTTTTTTTTTTATGTACGTTTACCGATATTTTCGTCAAATATAGACGAATTTAAAAAAAATATTTTGTTGGATGGAGTTTAGTTCTAAGGTGGTCCTATTTTCACCAGTCCAGTATCTGATGATGGAATCCAGGAGAAATCGAGGGCAACGACCGAAATTGTATGCTCGTATGGTGTTTTTGTTACGTAATCATGTCTTATTATAATCGAAAAATGCCTTGTTTTGTTGTAAAAACATGTACAAATCATTATAAGATGAAAAATAAAGATGGTAGCGTGTTATTTCATAGATAAAAAGACAAAAATATCACTAAATCATACGCCCCCTTCCCTCCAAGTTGATGCATAACATTTGTTCGCGACGTCCATACCTACGTAGTCGTAATACCTCAATCGTGTAGATATAGATAAACGATCCAATTCACATTCCTACTATAGGTAAGTAAAGAAACACAGTAGGTGGAAAAAACGCGACCGCAATTCGCTGCAATGTATTTTAAATGGAACATGACACACTATGCCGGAATGACGTCGCGGAATTTCGTATGAAAATGCATTACCGCCTAACTTCAATCGCGTTATTTCTGCCTAGTGTCTTCCTGAACTAAATGGTGATTAATTTGACGACGGGGTACTGGGTTCGAATCCCGGGTCGGACCAATGAAATTGTGCCTCTGTTTTCCTGCTGTGATTACACAGTAGTACAGTCCGGAGTTTGGAAGTTGGCGGTGTAATTATACCCTCGGAAAGCACGTTAAGCCGTTGGTCTTGCGCCTGATCTCTCTACGGTCGTGTCAGACTGCTGTCCCACCGAACTATGAAAGTGAGGGAATAGGGAGTGCACCTGTGCTTGCGCACGCGCTTGTGCATTATAATATGTATATCCCGCGTAAGTGGCTAATCGTAAAGATTGGCCGCCGTGTCCAAATTCGGCTAGGAGGGTATTATTATTATTTTTTAATTTGACAAAAATTATCTGTATCACAAAAACCTTGACATTTCATACAAGGGACAGTTATAATGTAACAAGTTTGCAGTGAAACTGGTATTTAATGCGTGGGACAAACGGACAAATGAATGACGAACTACTGCAATAGCGCAGTGGTTAGTAGGTCACTGAATGGTGGTCTGAGGTTCGAATATTCCGATCCAACCACTAACCTACGGAGGCAGTTGGATAACTACTTTGAATGAATCATAAAATAAATAAATAGCAACAGTCACAGTATATAAATTTTGTATTTACTCTTGGGTATATATTTTTTTAGCATAGATAGCCACAGATAATGTATATACTACTACATGTATTTCCTCTATAATTAATATATTATTGAGCTTACTAATTTGCTATAAATTGTTTTTGTGTTTTAAGGAAATCTTCCGTGTTATCGAAATCATTTTGATACGGAAGTAACAAAAATTAGCATATCCTGTTAAAAAAGCTGTGATATTATTGGAGCCAAAATTACTTCCCGTAGTGATAACATCCTAATAATAACACCCTCCGGCCGTATTCGGCCATGGCGGCCGATCTTACGATCAGCCAGGTACGCAGGATATATTATAGTGCACAAGTGAGTGCGCAAGCACAGGTGCACTCCCTATTCCTTCACTCTCATAATTCGGTGGGACAGCAATCTGACACGACCGTAGAGAGATCAGGCGCAGGACCAACGGCTTAACGTGCCTTCCGAAGCACGGAGGAGCTCGAGATGAAATTTTTCGGTCACCCATCCGATGACTGGCATCTGCGAACATTGCTTAACTTTAGCAACCGCAGGCCGAGTGCGCTAACCACTGCGCTATCGAGCTCCAAAATGATAACATCCTACTACTAAGTATTATAAAGGCGAAAGTTTGTATGTATGGATGTATGGATGTTTGTTACTCTTTCACGTAAAAACTACTGAATGGATTTGAATGAAACTTTACCACAATATAGCTTATACATCAGAATAACACATAGGATATTGGAAATCGAAATCCACGCGGACGGAGTCGCGGGCGGCCGCTAGTATATTATAGTCTTAATTATTTTAAGAAGGGAGGCAAATGGACATCTGACAAGCAATGAGGCAAATGACATTCATCTGATAGTAAGTGATCACCGCTGCCAATGGACATCAACAACTGCACAAGGGTCGCAGATGCGTTGACTTGCCAGCTTTAAGGACCCCACACCCTCCCCAACTGAGCTCTGGCGACCTTACTCAACAGCAGAAACATAGCACAACAGTTTTGAAATGCGGCTTCACTGTGGTCTTCTGTAAGGTGGAGATACTTCCCAAAAGATGTGTGCAGGTTCTTCGAGTGGAAGTTTCACTAAGCTCTACCTCTCTTGACGCCAGAGCTCCGTTAGAAAGGGGATGGGGGTTTTAAGGGCCGGCAACGTATCTGCGACCCTTGTACGGATGTTGATTTCCATGGGCAGCGGTGATCACTTACCATCAGGTGACCCGTTTGCTCGTTTGTGTCACTTTAACATACCAAAGAGACTCGAATCTGACACCTTCCGTGCTTTGGCGATTTCCTTGATCTAACGGCCTCAAAGGTAGCCAACTCATTGTTGTTTATATGAGATTATTTATCTGTAGATAGATATATCGAAGTATTATGAGGAAGTGTTTTTTTCACATAAAAACAAAAGAGCGTGTCGGACACGCCCATGAAAGGGTTCCGTAGCCATAAGATGGGGCGACCGCTTGACACACCATTTAGTAAGGGCAACTGCACGTCATAAGTTGTCGAGTTTTATAAAAATAACTATGTATAATACAGAGTTAGCTATAGTTTTCGTTGAAAGTACTTACTTAGAGGTATACAGCACATTTTTTTCAGAATTATTGTAATAGTTTTTCAAAAGTTAAAGGGGGGGGGGACGCTCTAATTTTAACTTTGTATTAATATAAGGTGTAACAAAATATACTGCAAATATTTTAAGGGCGGATCGTTTAGTGAAAATGTAATAAATTTTTCAAGTAAAATTTTTTTGTCAATACGCTAGTTTCCGAGAAAATCAACAAAATAAATTGAGTGAATAATTGGGAAAAGTAAAAATTTTGTCATATGGAAGACAGCTGGTCGTGTCTTATCAGTGTAATACAATTACTACACTTGTCCTGCCCCAAAAGCAAAGTGGTGGAGAGGGGGCGAAGCTTACTGGACGAAAAGAGTAAATTGGCCAAAGCAGAAAATGCAAAATTTGGTAGGCATTAATTTCGACTTTTTAATATCGGATATTGATTACATTGCCACTAAAGAATTCGCCCTTAAAATATTTGCAGTATATTTTGTTACACCCTATATATCTCGAGACTGGAGGGTTTGATCCACATGGTTTGAAGGCAATTTTGTTGTATATTAAAATACCTTTTTAACGATACCCCACACGATGGGGTAAGTCGAATTTTTTTTTTGGATTTCACTTTTCGCTGTATGGGAGGGGGGGTAAAAAATAATTATTTTTCGATTATTTTAAAAACCAGTTCTTGAATTATCATTCTACATCTGTCCACCAATTTTCGTGGCACAAACTTTCGAACGAGCCAGGACAGACAGACAGACATGACGAAACTATAAGGGTTCCGCTTTTTCCCATTTGGCTACGGAACCCTAAAAACACATTATAATACTTGTTCTTAGTCACATATTGACTAAAACAGATAACCAACTGCGTAAAATAATGATCGTCCTAACAAAGTTAGAATGTCCCTAACGAGAAGTTAAGCCCATAGTCACCACGCTGGGCAGGCGGGTTGGTGACCGCAGTATGGTGAACGATAAAACACAGGGGAACGCCGCTGCCCATCCCCCGGAATGTACCTATGTCGCTTCTTAACGCACTTATGTATCTTCAATCATCAAAGTCTTAGATTTATCTCTTCTTCTGAAAGCAGTTTCTATCGAGGAGAATCGACAAGGAAATTGATAGTTGCTCTTTTCGATCACCATGCTTAACCAATATTCGACGGGCCCGTTGTTCTTGTGGTCAGAGGCTCTGGCTACAAAAACCAAGGGTCGCGGGATCGAATCATTTGTACTCGAGTAAAGTGGAGATAGTTGAAGGGATGAAGAGTAACATAGGCTACTTTTTGACTCATTCCAACCCACCACTTCCCTAAAATGGGGTTGGAAGTTTGTCTCGAAAATGTAAACTATGTAGGTACTTAAGTTAGACGCTTGAAATTTTGCATGCAGGTCCCTTAGTAAACTTGATGCTGAGTTGCAAAAGGATATTGCAAAATTCCCACGGGAACGGGAGTTAGCGGGAAAAACCATATTTATCATGAAAAACTATATCCACGCGGACGAAGTCGCGGGCGGCCGCTAGTATAGTTATATGCCTTGAAAGTAAACAAAAAGTGGTACCTAAATGACTTAGCAATTTATTAGTATTGTCAGCAAAAACCTTTGCAGTATAACAACATAATGATCGGTCCGACCACGCGTGTGGTGTGTGGCAACTGTGGTGATTGCGCCACGGTGCCATTTCAGACGTTAATGTCACAAAATGGCGGTCTATATACCTACTATATGTTATACAGGTATGTGTAGGTAGCGATTTAATCAAATCATATATCTATACTAATAATAAAGCTGAAGAGTTTGTTTGTTTGTTTGAACGCGCTTATCTCTGAAACTACTGGTTGGAATTGAAAAAATATTTTTGTGTTGGCTAGTCCATGTGACGAGGAAGGCTTTTTAGGCTATGGTAGAACCGAAACCCACGCGGACGGAGTCGCGGGCGGCCGCTAGTTGTGAGTGTAAAAATATACATACACTATCTACACTATCTACTTCTACACTAATATTATAAAGAGGAAAGAATTGTATTTTTGTATGTAACGAATAAACTCTAAAACTACTGGGACAATTTGAATATTTCTTTCACTTTTGGCTAGCTACACTATCCTCGATAAACAAAGGATACTTTCGATCCCGGAAATGTTGGGGAAAGGGGGGGATATTTAAAAAAAGTAATGACGCGCGGTTGAAACCGCGACGGAAGGCTAGTAATAACATATAGTTAAACGCGCTCGGTCTGAGGTTAAGCAACTTTCGCAAAGTCCTGTCCTGGATGGGTGACTAACATTTTTAAATTGTTTATACGAGATGCTATAAGAGATGGATGTGGTGCTTGGATAGAGCTTCAAAGACTGTTCTGGAGGTTTCTTATCCGATTTGGATAGGAAGGGGGAGGGAGGTTGAGCACGGGACTGGAATTGCTCCACGTCCTAACCATTCGCAGGTTAGCTGACGAGGCTTGACGCGAGCCGAAACGTCTGGCGCTTAAGTGAGCTTCGGTGGAAACCGTCAGTGAGCGTTTCCACATAAGCTGAGCTGTGCGGAGCTGAGCAGAGACGTGTATTAACCAATCACATTGCTTAAAATACACATATCATCTCCGCTCCGATTCTGATTGGTCAATTTTTACACGTCTCTGCTCAGCTCATGTCGAAACGCACCCTAAGTCTCGTTCTCAATTATCCTTCTACCGTTCTTGCAATGGGCCCGGATTTAATGTGAAGCCATTGACTGCTGAGTTCTACACCTACAAAATATAAACGGCAATCGGGCAATCATAAATTAACGCGTAAAGAATTGGACCTAACAAGCCGTGAATAATTGTAATTACTAATTCATAAAATAGTGCTGTGGACGTCAGAGTCGATGTATCGATATAATTTTTTAGGTTAGATTTTTTATGAGGTTGTATTTTCTTGCCAATAAAACGGTCTGTAACTGTATCTAGTGAAAAATCATTAATTTACTCGTCACCATAGGGTTCACAACTGTCTTAGCACTATTCTATTTTTAATATCATTTTGTCAAATTTGGTCAACCAGTGTATAGGGGCTCTTGGTTTTTGAAATTGGAATACCTATGTAAGCACTTAGAATACGTCACAAGTACTATGTTGTCATGTGTGTCTAGTTCAGATCAGAATTTTTGTCTTAGGCAGACAGTAGTATTATTTTTGTTTGATATTGCAACTGTCGTGTTTGTAATTGATAAACTATAATCGGGTCCCGTTTTTAAGTAACTTACAAAAAAAATATATTAAATCGACAATTATGGTAACGACCCAATAAGAAGTGTAACTATAACAGACAAATATCTGGAACGTTATAAAGAAAGCTTACAGGGAAAATAAATACATATTTTTGTATATTTATTTTAAGCATTTTTTACATGCTAATTATTATTGTACCTTTATTTTTAATTTACCTGAGCCAAATGAGATCCAATGGATTTTTCTTTGTTCATATGTAATTTAAAAATATATAAATAAAAATACATCTTCATCGATATAATCATAGCCATCTATGGGGCATCACTATAATAGCCAACGCGTCGTTACACCAACCACTGTCACTGACCTTGCCCACAAGAACAAAAGCTAACAATTTATTTAACATATTGTTTGAATTAATGAAATTGTTTACACGGTAATAAATGAAAGGGAATTATTTGTGTACTGAAATGGTGGTGTTTTCTTTTAGCAGTAGACGGCCACGTTCTGCAGTGGCTACTATGTTATAATTTAAATTGAAAGGCCAGTGGTCCTGGGTTCAAACCCCGGTCGGAATAAAAACCTTCCCCTTCCTCTTCCTAGTGTTTATCCCGGTTCTGTGCGGGGCCACTTTGACCATGATCCTGGATTTGGCGAATCTGGTTATGCCAGTGAAGCAACTGCCATCAGACCTTCGTAAGCCTTAAGAGGGGAACCAGACAGATTGGGTCATGGTTACACATTCAGATGTAACTGAACTAAAGTCAGAAATCACTGAATGTGCAGGTTTCCTCACGGCGTTTTCCCTCACCGTGGAACTAATGGCACAAATCCACACATAGATTTCGAAAAATCCAGATTTGTGCGCCCGGATTCGAACCACTGACCTCACGTATGTGAGGCGCGGTCCATAACGCTAGACCGCCATCGCTCAAAATAAAAACTTACTATTAAGAGAAAATCTTAAATAACTTATTTTAATTCATTAATTTTGTGACATTTTAATGACTTGTGACTGGTTTATACGTGAAGATTATTATTAGCATAGTCATTGTATTAGCCTGGATCATGGTCAAAGCGGACCCCGCATAGAAACGGGATAAACGCTAGGAAGGAGTTATAGTATAGTGAATAAAATGGGATATAATGAATATTCTATTTGTTCCAGAGGAAGGTCAGCAAGGCAAGCGCTCCAGACCGAAGGACATAGCCATGGCGGAACCCCCTCACACCATGGATATTGCCCAGATCCTGATATCCTTACTCCATGCGTGGGGATTGGACCCCGATCTGGATAGAGTGTGCGAGTCCAAACTAGGGTTGCTGAGGCCTATGGTAAGTTATTTTTTAGAGTTCCGTAGTCTACTAGGAACCCTTATAGTTTCGTCATGTCTGTCTGTCTGTCTGTCTGTCCTGGCTCGTTCTCCGCCGCTTCTGCACCGTAAGTACTTTGAACGAAAACTATAGCGAACTCTGTATCATACATAGTTATTTTTATACAACTCGACCAATTTATGACGTGCAGTTACCCTTACTAAATGGTGTCTTTAGCGGTCGGCCCATCTTTTGGCTACGGAACCCTTTCATGGGCGTATCCGACACGCTCTTGGCCGGTTTTTTCTAGTTTTAAATGGTCTCAGACCGGTTATTTGGGTTCCGTAGTAAATGGTAACGGTGCCGTATCCTTCCAGCTTTCATGGGTGTTCAGGCCTTCGTGATGGCTGGAAATATCATACCATCGCGCTCACTGGCCGCTAGCGAGTTTCTTGCCACTTCTTGTCGGTAAATGACTGCGTTCCGTATATTGTGATATCATTGACGATTTATAAGTGCCTCACTGAAGCCTACATAAATAAAGTATATTTTGATTTGATTTGATTTGACCTACTTTTTAATATTCAAAATTAAAAGTTTGTCTATTATGTTCTATTTTCGCATTTTTGAGGCAGTCATTCAGAGACCTAAGGCTACCGCAGAGCTAGACACAGCTCTTATATTTTTTTAATTATTTTATATTACTTTGTATATTCACCCAATACCTCCCTGTAATAAGGTGTAACAAGTGTAACAGAACAACAGTGATAAATAAAACCAGTAATCATACATATTTGTAGGTAGGTACTGTTACTTTTACTCATACTTTCTATACGGCTACGAAGTGCGTAAGAACTCCTGAGACCCCGTCGTATGACAAAAAACGGAACCCTCATAGATTCGTTATGTCTGTCTGTCCGTATGTCACAGCCACTTTTTTTCCGTAGCATCATCATGTTTCTGCTGTTGAGTTGGGTATCCACTCCAGAGCTAAGTTGGGGAGGGTATGTGGTTTGAAGCGTAGGCAACACTTGTTGGGCAAAGGTGATATAACCTTATCTGCATCTCACTGAAATTACTTATATAGGGAAATCACCCATTCCCTAAATGATAGAAGTACTTCTGCCGAGCGTGTGATCTAGCTCGGGGACCGAGGACCTTACTACACTGTGTTGGTGTAGTCGTATATATGCTAAGTCGCGGCGAAAACTCTGCTAGCGCGATGTAGGTTTGTATGGACATATTGCACGCGTTTCAGCGCCATCTGTTGAGTCATCTCGGAACTTCTCCTTTGTGGCGATGAAGATAGGTGTCGCGACACTTATAAAAAGTATTGTCTGTCGCAGTTAAGTTTTGGATGTAGGTCTTGACAATGATGATGATGATGATGTAGTCCCGGCCGATTTCGGCCACGGCGACTGTCTTCAGCTCCGGTCTCGTCGTTGGTGTGCTCGCATGTGGCTTATATAGCCAATTTTGCTTGTAAAAACCCTTGCACGCGACGAGCTGAAAGCCCGACCACCTGCGGCTATCAACTATAATTATTTGAACGGTGTGCTCTTGACAATACTCTCTTGTGTACCCAGGTGCCGGTCTGTTTCGGCGTGGTCTCCCGTCATGGTCACATGGCAGTGCAGCTTCCCACGCGCCTCGGCGGCTGGGCGGCGGCCTGCGACGCGGCGCCCGACGACCCGCTGCTCGCCAGCAGCGCCCTGCCGCCCGAGCTGCTGCGACAGGAGAAGCTGACGAGGCAAGTCACCCGGCCGCAGGCTAGGGCACGCGCCGGCGCAGCTGCCACGCGGCGCCCGACGACCCGCTGCTCGCCAGCAGCGCCCTGCCGCCCGAGCTGCTGCGACAGGAGAAGCTGACGAGGCAAGTCACCCGGCCGCAGGCTAGGGCACGCGCCGGCGCAGCTGCCACGCGGCGCCCGACGACCCGCTGCTCGCCAGCAGCGCCCTGCCGCCCGAGCTGCTGCGACAGGAGAAGCTGACGAGGCAAGTCACCCGGCCGCAGGCTAGGGCACGCGCCGGCGCAGCTGCCACGCGGCGCCCGACGACCCGCTGCTCGCCAGCAGCGCCCTGCCGCCCGAGCTGCTGCGACAGGAGAAGCTGACGAGGCAAGTCACCCGGCCGCAGGCTAGGGCACGCGCCGGCGCAGCTGCCACGCGGCGCCCGACGACCCGCTGCTCGCCAGCAGCGCCCTGCCGCCCGAGCTGCTGCGACAGGAGAAGCTGACGAGGCAAGTCACCCGGCCGCAGGCTAGGGCACGCGCCGGCGCAGCTGCCACGCGGCGCCCGACGACCCGCTGCTCGCCAGCAGCGCCCTGCCGCCCGAGCTGCTGCGACAGGAGAAGCTGACGAGGCAAGTCACCCGGCCGCAGGCTAGGGCACGCGCCGGCGCAGCTGCCACGCGGCGCCCGACGACCCGCTGCTCGCCAGCAGCGCCCTGCCGCCCGAGCTGCTGCGACAGGAGAAGCTGACGAGGCAAGTCACCCGGCCGCAGGCTAGGGCACGCGCCGGCGCAGCTGCCACGCGGCGCCCGACGACCCGCTGCTCGCCAGCAGCGCCCTGCCGCCCGAGCTGCTGCGACAGGAGAAGCTGACGAGGCAAGTCACCCGGCCGCAGGCTAGGGCACGCGCCGGCGCAGCTGCCACGCGGCGCCCGACGACCCGCTGCTCGCCAGCAGCGCCCTGCCGCCCGAGCTGCTGCGACAGGAGAAGCTGACGAGGCAAGTCACCCGGCCGCAGGCTAGGGCACGCGCCGGCGCAGCTGCCACGCGGCGCCCGACGACCCGCTGCTCGCCAGCAGCGCCCTGCCGCCCGAGCTGCTGCGACAGGAGAAGCTGACGAGGCAAGTCACCCGGCCGCAGGCTAGGGCACGCGCCGGCGCAGCTGCCACGCGGCGCCCGACGACCCGCTGCTCGCCAGCAGCGCCCTGCCGCCCGAGCTGCTGCGACAGGAGAAGCTGACGAGGCAAGTCACCCGGCCGCAGGCTAGGGCACGCGCCGGCGCAGCTGCCACGCGGCGCCCGACGACCCGCTGCTCGCCAGCAGCGCCCTGCCGCCCGAGCTGCTGCGACAGGAGAAGCTGACGAGGCAAGTCACCCGGCCGCAGGCTAGGGCACGCGCCGGCGCAGCTGCCACGCGGCGCCCGACGACCCGCTGCTCGCCAGCAGCGCCCTGCCGCCCGAGCTGCTGCGACAGGAGAAGCTGACGAGGCAAGTCACCCGGCCGCAGGCTAGGGCACGCGCCGGCGCAGCTGCCACGCGGCGCCCGACGACCCGCTGCTCGCCAGCAGCGCCCTGCCGCCCGAGCTGCTGCGACAGGAGAAGCTGACGAGGCAAGTCACCCGGCCGCAGGCTAGGGCACGCGCCGGCGCAGCTGCCACGCGGCGCCCGACGACCCGCTGCTCGCCAGCAGCGCCCTGCCGCCCGAGCTGCTGCGACAGGAGAAGCTGACGAGGCAAGTCACCCGGCCGCAGGCTAGGGCACGCGCCGGCGCAGCTGCCACGCGGCGCCCGACGACCCGCTACCAATTGATCGATTGCTGATCGATGGCACCGTTCGACGTTGATGACTGGTCGGTCGGAGCGCGGCACGACTGACGAAACAACTCGATCGACGTCGATTATTTTATTCTACCATCGATCGATGCCATTTTAGATCGCTTTAAGACTTCATGGTTAGGCCTCTTGTCACCAACTATCTACCATCAAACTTGCTACAATCAGAAGAACCACATGCTGTAAAATGTATATGTGAAATGTGTCAACATCCCCATTCCACTAGGCTCTTCGTCTCTAATAATGGTTAATATTATCTTTCAGGTTGTTCACATCGAAGCTTCACTGGGAGTTAAGCACCACCCTGACCACGAACCACCTCCTCTCCATCGTGGCGCTAGCCAACACTCTCATGTCCATCAGTAACGCCAGCTTCGTTCCTGAGCAGGAGGTGGCTAGGCGTCTGCACAGGTAAGAAAGCAAAGGGTTATTTAATAAAAATATAAAAATATATATATGAAGGTTATAAGGCCTCGTAGATGATAATACCCTCCTAGCCGAATTCGGCCACGGCGGCCAATCTTACGATTAACCACTTACGCGGGATATATTATTATAGTGCACAAGCGCGTGCGCAAGCAGGTGCACTTCCTATTCCCTTACTCCCATAATTCGGTGGGACAGCAATCTGACACGAACGTAGAGAGAACAGGCGCAGGACCAACGGATTAACGTGCTTTCCGAGGCACGGGGGTGTATCGTAGATGATAGTAAGTTAAAAATAAGATAAGAATATTTTTTTGGTCCTTCGAGCCGGATCGTTTTCAAAGAAAAGTTACAAATTAAAGCGCAAATGTCATAAAAGCCTTGGTCGCAGCGGCGTTTTAATCGGTGAAACTAGTAAATTTTTGTGATAGAATTCACAATCAGGATGGTAACAGTGTCGACAATCAACTGGAGTGATCATTTTTGTATTTTTCATGGAAAACGTCACTTTGAAACCTGTCACCGATCAAATCGCCGCTGCGACCAAGGCTTTTATGACATTTGCGCTTAGTGAATCGCACCCCTGGTCATTGTTCAAAAATGATGAAAAATTACCAGCCAATTTTTTTAATGTTTACGCATAAATAGTAGAGTGTTTTCTCACTCACTACAAATAAATGTATTAACGTTGATTGGTGTGGCGGAATTTAGAAAATAAAATGACGACGATATTTCATTGTAGTAATTAAAACCATATTTGTGCACCATTCTTGGTTAAACATGTTGAACAAAATTTTACTGTATCACCAATATAATAAGCATTATTTAATGTAATATTATTGACACATGTTTTGCAAATAAATTTTTCTTTATCTTTTCTTTATCTCGATAAAATGTGGTGGTAGCCGGTTGTTTAAGCTAAAGGGAGGGCCTAAGTACTAGAGAAAACGTTAATGGCCTGAGATGATGATGATGACCACTTCATTTACTATCTTCCAGACCTTCGACTAGAAGCAGCTCATCTTGGGCCGGTGACGAAGAGAGAGAGGAACAGCTCGCGGCCCAGCAGGCCCACATCAAGCAGGGCTGGTCTCTCTTGGCCACGCTCCACTGTGTGTTGCTCCCAGACAAGGTTGTGGCTGCAGGTATGTACGACAACTGGTATGAAGAGAGAGAGAGAGGAACAGCTGGCGCACATCAAGCAGGGCTGGTCTCTCTTGGCCACGCTCCACTGTGTGTTGCTCCCAGACAAGGTTGTGGCTGCAGGTATGTACGACAACTGGTTTGGAGAGAGAGAGAGAGGAACAGCTGGCGCACATCAAGCAGGGCTGGTCTCTCTTGGCCACGCTCCACTGTGTGTTGCTCCCAGACAAGGTCGTGGCTGCAGGTATGTACGACAACTGGTATGAAGAGAGAGAGAGAGGAACAGCTGGCGGCCCAGCAGGCCCACATCAAGCAGGGCTGGTCTCTCTTGGCCACGCTCCACTGTGTGTTGCTCCCAGACAAGGTTGTGGCTGCAGGTATGTACGAGAACTGGTATGAAGAGAGAGAGAGGGAGGAACAGCTGGCGGCCCAGCAGGCCCTCATTAAGCAGGGCTGGTCTCTCTTGGCCACGCTCCACTGTGTGTTGCTGCCAGACAAGGTTGTGGCTGCAGGTATGTACGACAACTGGTATGGAGAGAGAGAGAGAGAGAGAGAGAGGAACAGCTGGCGGCCCAGCAGGCCCACATCAAGCAGGGCTGGTCTCTCTTGGCCACGCTCCACTGTGTGTTGCTCCCAGACAAGGTTGTGGCTGCAGGTACGTACAACAACTCGTATGAAGAGAGAGAGAGAGGAACAGCTGGCGGCCCAGCAGGCCCACATCAAGCAGGGCTGGTCTCTCTTGGCCACGCTCCACTGTGTGTTGCTACCAGACAAGGTTGTGGCTGCAGGTATGTACGACAACTGGTATGAAGAGAGAGAGAGAGAGGAACAGCTCGCGGCCCAGCAGGCCCACATCAAGCAGGGCTGGTCTCTCTTGGCCACGCTCCACTGTGTGTTGCTCCCAGACAAGGTTGTGGCTGCAGGTATGTACGACAACTGGTATGGAGAGAGAGAGGAACAGCTGGCGGCCCAGCAGGCCCACATCAAGCAGGGCTGGTCTCTCTTGGCCACGCTCCACTGTGTGTTGCTACCAGACAAGGTTGTAGCTGCAGGTACGTACGACAACTGGTATGAAGAGAGAGAGAGAGGAACAGCTCGCGGCCCAGCAGGCCCACATCAAGCAGGGCTGGTCTCTCTTGGCCACGCTCCACTGTGTGTTGCTCCCAGACAAGGTCGTGGCTGCAGGTACGTACGACAACTGGTATGGAGAGAGAGAGAGAGGAACAGCTGGCGAACCAGCAGGCCCACATCAAGCAGGGCTGGTCTCTCTTGGCCACGCTCCACTGTGTGATGCTCCCAGACAAGGTTGTGGCTGCAGGTATGTACGACAACTGGTATGAAGAGAGAGAGAGAGAGGAACAGCTCGCGGCCCAGCAGGCCCACATCAAGCAGGGCTGGTCTCTCTTGGCCACGCTCCACTGTGTGTTGCTCCCAGACAAGGTTGTGGCTGCAGGTATGTACGACAACTGGTATGGAGAGAGAGAGACGGGGGGGAGAGAGAGAGGGATAGAGAGAGAGAGAGAGGGATAGAGAGAGAGAGAGAGAGAGAGAGAGAGAGACAAACCATCTGTGAACCATTTAGTGCTAGTCTTGAATAGTAAACCATTTCTTAAGTCGCTTCGTAAGAAGAACGTACATTTATTCATTTATTATTTTATTCACAACTGGTTTGAAGAGAGAGAGAAACCATCTGTGTACCATGAAGTGCCAGCCAACAATTGTACTACCCCATATATCCCTGTGGGTATGGGCGTACCCATGCAGGGCACCCAGGGCAAGTGGCAGTCATGGATTAACCCTTACTCAAATTAAGCAATTGCCTAGGGCATCACGACTGGGAGGGGCACCAGAAGAAGCAAAAAAAACTGGTTGACATACGAATAGGGGGCCCACATGCGTGGATTGCTTAGGGCAGGGTTTCTCAAAGTGGGGTACGCGTACCCCTTAGGGTACGCCATTCGATGGCAGGGGGTACGCGACAAGATTGACGCGATGGTGGCTTCATGTTGATAAATGCTAAAAGTGGCTGGATTCGTCATTCGTCAAGACCGAGAAAATGAGTTAGGGGTACGCCGTCACCTGGACAATAGGGGTTCGTGTTGCCGTAAGTTTGAGAAACCCTGGCATCAAGTAGTCTTAATCTGTCACTGGCAAGAGGGGATGGGCAGCTGCCGACCCCCCCCCCCCCTAAAACTACGCGATCCTACTGCCATCTAGCGGATTTGTCATTCGCGATAACCCTCATTGAACCAAAACCCATTCTTGTAAAGCAAATTTGATTTCAATTGATGGAGAGTTTTGCCCTGCAGTGGGAGATAAACAGACTGATACTTTACTTTTTCTTGTAGGCGCGAAGAACTTCAAACGTCCTCAAGTAGAGATGCTCGCCCGTAGATGGCAGCACCATTGCTTAGAAGTAAGGGAGGCGTCTCAAGCTCTCCTATTGGCTGAATTGGGCAGGTGAGATTGATTATTTCATTATACAGGGTGGAATTTGAAATTGGTTTTGAAGGGCAGGTACATAAACCGTTACAGTTACAAGAAAAGGTTGTTAGGCTACCATCCGAAACTTTTTGAGATATTTTGATCTGGTTTCACAGATTTTGGAAAAATTTATGGGACCTTTTGAGGTTTGATTACTAGAAATGTGAGAAATCGAAAAAAACTTTTTCCATACATTTTGTACTGAAATGCTAAAAAATTGTTTCATGCCATTACCAGCATATTATGCTAGCCTAACAACGTTTTCTTGACTCTTGAAAACCCATTTCAAAATTCCACCCTGTATTTATGAGACTTTCAATAAATGGTGTAATTAAGTTAGGGGTAACGGTGTTACTAACACTACACTTGAAACCTTAATTCGTATACTACGAATTCAAAATTATTTCTTAAACAGTTTGTCGCGAAGGGGTTGATCGGTGAACAATTTTTAAAGCGTTTTAAAGAGCATCGGACGTAGTTGGCATACCTACAAAATACGCCATTTTGAAAAAATCTAGTGTCGGCGGCCAGTCATGAAACTCATGTCTATCGAGAAACAAAAACTGTTAGGTAATCAAAGCTCTAAAACGGTTTTTGAGATAATTAACTTGCAAAATACTGTAATACTTTTTGTCATTTTAAATCACGATTTTCAGTTTTTGGGGTTTTAAATCTTGGAAACCGTTTCACTTAGAGCTTGGTTACAAAACACTTTTTGTTTATAATAACTTACTTTGTTGATTGACATGAGTTGCAAGATTGGCCGTTTTTCTTTTAAAATGGCGAATATTGTAGGTATGCCAGCTTCCATACAAAAATCTTTCAATTTTTTTTTAAAGTATAAAATCTGTTTCTCAAACTGTATAACTTCGCCCCCAGACTGGGTCCGAAAGGCCGTAAGGCCCTCGTTGACAACTGGGCCCAATACCTGCCTTTGTACACCCACACTGAGAGCATCAACCCTCACGCCACACCCAAGGAACCAGTCGAAAAGGTACGTTAGTTCTATTTATTTAATTAGATTTAGGCTCGTATTAATAAATCGCACTCAACTCTGAGCTCGATCTTGAGTGCGTACTTGAGGTGCTGTTTTGTATGAGATGGTTTATTAATACGAGCCTTAGTTGCGATAAGATAAGAGCGATGGTGGCCTAGTGGTCAGTCAACCTTAATTTGGACCTTATATCCGCTTACCATCAGGTGGAGTAAGGTCATTCTAACAGTTTATCTACATCTACATATTTCTGTACGTGTTCATCTACGTATTTTTGTATGTAACAAATAAGCTCAAAAACTAACGGACCAATATTCAATAATTCTTTCACTGTTGGATAGCTACATTCTTCCCGGTGAACATAGGGTACTTTTGATCCCGAAAATGTGGGGGTACAGGGGGTACTTGACAAAAGAAATTACGCGCGGGTGAAACCGCGACGGCAGGCTAGTCATATAAAAAAAAACATATAAGAGTTAGGGTCACTTTTATTCAATAACTTGCGGCCGCCCGGGACTCCGTCCGTGTGGTTTCCGGTTTTCGCACACATAGATATATACTATAGCCTTAAGCATACCTCGTCAAATGGACTATCCAACACAGATTTTTTTTTCAAATTGGTCCAGTACCTAGTTTCTGAGATTAGCTCGTTCAAACAAACAAACATACAAACTCTTCAGCTTTATATATTAGTTTAATATATAGAATATAGATAAAATATATCACCAAATCCTTCTCCATTCAGCTGTCACAACAACAAGAGGAAGAATTCGAAGAAGAAGAAGAAGAGATTGTTCGCAAACCATCCTCGTTGGCTGAACTGAAACGCAAGCAGACCACTGCTGTGGTGCTTCTGGGCGTCATCGGGGCAGAGTTCGGACAGGATATTACTAGTGAAGGTTAGTGTGTACCTAATGGTGTTACCACACCAATCGATCGATCGTTAATCGACGCCATCGATCGATGGTAGAATGGAACAGTCGACGTCGATCGAGCCGTTTCGTCAATCGGTCAACGTCGACCGGTGCCATCGATCAGCAATCGATCGATTGGTTAGTCGACCGGTATCCGTAGATGGCGTCGATCAATTAAAGCTTCCACACCAGTCAATCAACATCGACCGATGTCGATCGATGGCGTCGATCGACGATCGATCGATTGGTGTGGTAACACCCTAATATGCTTGAGAAAGCTGAAAAGATCCTTAGGCCGTATACAGAAAGAAAGCTGGAAATCTTATAAGCGCTTACCAGCGCTTGTCAGCGCTGGTCCGTTATACAGAAAGGAAGCAGGTTGGAACAGACCAGGAAAAATAAATAAATAAATATCTCTGGACACTATTCACACAGCGCCATCTAGCCCCAAACTAAGCATCAGCTTGTGCTGTGGGTGCCAGACAACGGATAAACATTACTTATATACTTTTTTTTTGTAAAACTACATACATATTATACATAGAAACACCCATACCAATACAAACAGACATGTTCATGCACACAAATGTTTGTACCGTGCGGGGATCGAACCCGCGACCTTTGGTGTAATAGCCGATTTCTCGACCATTACACCAAACGGCTCGTCAAAATGTTTATTTATGTTAAATACCAGCGCGTGTTGAAGCTTGTCGGCACCGGTCAGTGCTTATCGGCGCGTAGCCAGTCATACAATAAGGGGTCATCCAAAAATTACGCTACACGTCAAGGGGGGGGGGGGGGGGGGGGGGTTAAACAAAATGTGACATGGGTTGGGACTTTGGGATCGATTTTGTTGATTTTCTCAAAAACTAGCGTATTTACATTGACTTTTTTCTTTCTGTATTTATTTGCTGTATCTTTTGTTACACCCTATATACCAACCATACATACTTTATACATACTGTATTAGCGTGCTTATTTACTTTGCATCGTTTACAATGTACCGCTCCGCAGGCGCGGCCGGGAACAAACGACGAAAGGACGCCGACAGCAGAAAGAGCTCCGTCGTTGAAGGTAAGATGCTGTGCTGCTTGCGAGGGTAGTTAGATATGGGGGGTTGTAAGAGTAGTAGATACAGGGTGAAATTTTGAGATGGATTTTGAAGGGCAAGTGCATTAACTGTTGTAGTTGCTAGAAAACGTTGTTACGCAACCATCCCTAACTTTTTTTTAAAGTTAAGAGTCAGCAATAAATGCTGAAATAGGCAATAATATTTTTTCTCTGTCCAATTTCATGTAAGGATCAAATGACAGAAATCGCAAAAAACATTTCCCAAATACTTGTGCCCATAATAAAAAAACAACATTTTGTACTACGCAGTTATGTTTTGTACTACGTAGTTATAGGATGTTCTGGCAAAATTTACCTAAACACAATCATTATAAAGATGCAATGATAGGTGTAGATAATTGTTATCTCTATTTAATTTACTAAATAATCTATGTAGACTTCAATTTAACGTAGAATCCATTTTACCAAAATCCTGATGAGAGTTTAATGGGTCATATTTAAGCCTTTTTGGATTAAAAAGAAGATCAATAAAGCAACTCAAAGTGCCCACAAACAAACTTTCCACATTGCAGGTTTCACTCTAAGCGCGTCCAACAACTTAGCCCGTCTGACGGCGTTGGCTTTAACCCACTTACTCCTGTCGCCGCCGTGCCCCCGTCTTCCGGCGTACACGCCGCTACGCCGAGCGGCGGTCGACCTACTGGGCAGAGGGTTCACAGTTTGGGAACCGTATTTGGACGTCAGCCATGTTTTGTTGGGTGAGTATTATAACAGCGTTTACAGTCATTTAAACCCATCTTTGTAACGAAAACAGGATTTCAAATGATGAAGGGCTTTTCCCTGCAGTGTTACATTGATATGCTGATACATGTACTTACCGTATTTTTTGAACTTGTGAATTAAAATGTTATTACGACAGCCACTTCAAAATGGGAGAAATAATTAATTTTCCGAGGGGGGGGCAGGCAGCAGCTTCCCCTTAAATTTTATTGTACACCATAGGTATTGCGGCCGCCAGACCTTCCTTATTTTGGGGAAACCTAGGTCCAGAATTGGGCTTCACTAATCTACAAGCCTAGCATAGTGCTTAACGGCATCACTCATCATCTGGTCATCAGGGGACAGTGACGGACCATGACTACTTGGTGCCCTACGAAATCCACGCCTGTGGGCCCCCCTACCCGTATGTCAACTATAATTTTGTGCTTCTTCTGGTGCCCCCCAGACGTGATGCCCTAGGCAATTGCTTGATTTGATTAAGGGTTAATCCGTCACTGTCGGGGGAATATACGTAACCATTTTCTGCCTAAGCCCAGCAGTGGACTACGACAGTCTGATGACGATGATGTTCCCCAGGTCTCCTGGAGATGTGTTCTGACGCTGATAAGCTGGTGCCATCGATGACGTACGGATTGCCGCTGACGCCTCAAGCGGACTCCTGCCGCACCGCCCGGCATGCGCTCACCCTCATCGCTACAGCCAGGTACGCGGGATATTATAGTGCACAAGTGAGTGCGCAAGCACAGGTGCACTCCCTATTCCTTCACTCTCATAGTTCGGCGGGACAGCAATCTGACACGACCGTAGAGAGATCAGGCGCAGGACTAACGGTTTAATGCGCCTGCCGAAGCACGGAGAAGCTCGAGGTGAACATTTTCGGTCACCCATCCGATGACCGGTCGTTGCGGCTTCTGTGTGTCGTATGGTGCGTGAAGTATGTGTGAGGTTCAGGCGTGTGTGAGATGCGTTTTGAACTAGTCCGGGCATTGGGAATGATTGTTGATTCTGGGACTAGTTGCGACAGTCGAGAGAGATTGGGAATAGTTGTTGCGTTTGGGACCAGTTTTTCCCATCGTCCCGGGTGTTGCATTCTATGATGGATGATAGATTCTATGAATAGAATCGGGAATAGTTGTTGAGTTAGGATCTAGTTGTGGCGTTCGGGATTAGTAGGGCGTTTGGGAGTGGTTGCGGCGCGTTGATTTACTTAGTCGCGTATTGCTATGTATGTATCGTGTTGTCTTGCTCTTATTTTAGTGCCAATTTCGAAGTAGGCGAGGGCAAACCTAACGATTGTTGTTGTTGTTTTTGGTTAAACGTAACTTGTGTTTCGTGATTACAACAGGCCGTTTGGTCTAGTAGTCAGTGACCCTGGCTACAACAACGAGGGTCGCAGGATCGAATCTCGCTAGGGGCAAATGTTGGTGTGATGTACTCGAGTCATGGATATTTATGAAAGTATTTAAGTATGTGTATGTCTATGTTTCTCTTTTTTCTTTCTTCATGTATTAGACCAATGAAATGATTTATTAGGCCGGGAGCGTTCATAACAACCATGGCGCGTGAGGTGGCCCGTTGCGCGGCGGGGCGAGTGTGTATTCGGGAATAGTTGTTGAGTTAGGAACTCGTTGCGGTATTTTTAACTATTTGTAGCCTTCGGGTCCAGTAAGGATTTAAATCTACAGCCTTGTAGGTACTTTTACGTGTGATGCGTGCTGGTTGTGCGTGCTTAATTGTAACTGGTGCCCTTGTTTAGACCGGGAGCGTTCATCACCACAATGGCGCGTGAGGTAGCCCGGTGCGCGGCGGCGGCGGCGGCGGGCGCGCCGGGCGCGGGCTACCACGCGCTGCTTGTGTGTGTCGTGTGATGCGTGAAGTATGTGTGACGATCAGGCGTGTGTGACGTGTGTTTTGAACTAGTCCGAAAATTAGGAATAATTGTTGATCGGTTTGATGAGAGTCGGGCGTTCACTCTCGAATGTGTACATTAGAGAGTAATCGCCCGACTCTACTAGAGGAATTTTGGGTTGTTATTGCGATTGGGACCAGTTTTTCCCATCCGTCCCGTTGCCGGGTGTAGATGGATCTTATGTATAGTCCCTATCTCCAGACCCGGCGCCTTCATAACAACGATGGCGCGTGAGGTGGCCCGGTGCGCTGCGGCGGCGGCGGCGGGCGCGCCGGGCGCGGGCTACCACGCGGCTTGTGTGTATTGTGTGATGCGTGAAGTATGATGTGTGAGGGTCAAGCGTGTGGAAATTGGAGAAATGGTTGTTAATTCTGGGACTAGTTGCGAGATTCGAGAGAGATTGGGAATAGTTGTTGCGTTTGGGACCAGTTTTTTCCATCCGTCCCGTTGCCGGGTGTTGCATTCTATGATTGATGATAGATTCTAGGAATAGAATCGGGAATAGTTGTTGAGTTAGGAACTAGCTGATTCTAGTAGGCTTTTGGGAATCGTTGCGGCGTGTTGCCCTGGTCTTCTGCGGACAACCTTTTGATGTAACTTGTGGCTATCACCAGACCGGGCGCCTTCATAACAACCATGGCTCGTGAGGTAGCCCGGTGCGCGGCGGCGGCGGCGGCGGGCGCGCCGGGCGCGGGCTACCACGCGCTGCAGCGCGGCCGCGCGGAGGTGCTGCGCGGGATCGAGCTGCTCATCGACCGGATGCATAATGAAGTCGCCGAGCTGCTGGTTGAGGTTAGTAATGGATTGAATACAGTAGCAAGTTCACCTTTTACAAAATCTGTCTTATATTTTTGTATATGTTAGCTGGTAAGGCCTTCAGGGTAAGGGTGACTGGCTCAATGCTTCGTGCTTTTGAGCCAATCAACCTTATATCTGGACCTTACTTCCGCTTACCACAAGGTGGAGTAAGGTCATACTGATCGTGTCTCGATAAAAATATATATATATACATATATATATATATATCTACGGGCCTGCGTTGTCTGACAAATAAATGAATAAAATTTAACAAGAGACGTGACATATTAGTAATAATAATGAAAATGATGTCTCGCAGGCTACTACTTTTATAAAGTTTATTTTATTTTTATATAATTGCATCCGGATACTTCGTAATTATGTTGATAGTAGTATCACATAGAGTAGAATAGATAGTAGTAGGCCGGAGTCGCGGGCGGCCGTAGGGCCGCCCGCGACTCCGGCCCCGTGGATTTCGGTGACGGACACATAGTGTCATACTGTAGCCTAAAGCCTTCCTCGATAAATGCGTTTAGTCGCATATTGGCAAATTCGCAAAATGGCAACCGAGTCTTAATTGGACAAATTCGCAGAATGACATATTCGTAAAAGGACAAATGTTTTTCAATGCGAACCAGTACTTCCTGAGATTGCCGCGTTGAAACAAACAAATAATCGTACAAACAAACAAGTCAGCTGTATTATATTATGTAGTCTAGATTTAAATATTAGAATGTAATAATGGTCTAAGATCCCGCCATACAAGGACCTTCATCGAGCCGGTTATTGGATCAAACATTTTTTATACACAATTTTACATGCCAATAATTATATTGCATATGGGTTGCCTAGTAAATTTCAGTCCAGGATAAAAAAAATAAAAAATAATACAAAAAATTAAAAAGTTATTGAATCAAAGTTAAATGAAAATAAAGATTATTTCATTATGAACACGGTGGTACAGGGTTGCCTCCGAAAAATCAGTCCAGAATTAGGGTTGTCGCATTTTGAAAAGTGAAATATTGCCGCTATGAAAAAGAGAGTGCGCGTGCTATTTGATAGTGCAAATGACAAGGATAACGATAGACTTGGATATTCTGTACATCATTTTGGAGTAATTAATTCTATTAAACTGGAAGAATAGTGTTGTAATTAATTTTTTAATTTTTTAAGTCCAATTAATCATATCCTGGACTGAAATTTACTAGGCAACCCATATGCAATATAATAATTGACATGTTAAATTATGTATAAAACATGTTTCATCCAATAACCAGCTCGATGAAGGTCCATGTATGGCGGGATCTTAGACTATAAATGAAACTTACACCATTTACTTCATATCCGTTAAAATAAAAGTACCAATACCTATCCTTGAATTCAAACAATTTTTGAATTAGTTTATGTATTTAATTACTATTATTTTTAATTTTATGGACAATACCTCTCATTTGACGTCTCACATTCCGATTACTGAGTTTCCAAACTGCAGCTGACTAGTATTTTGTGTTTTTATGACCTTTCCAATAGCACATTGATATTACCCATAAAGTGACTAATACTTGCCCTCTTACCAGGTTATGGACATAATCCTGCACTGCGTGGACCAATCGCATCTCAAGAGCAAGGGTCTGAACGAAGTGTTCCCAGCAGTCTGTCGGTACAACCAGGTGTCCCACTGCCCAGCTACTAGGCGTATTGCCGGTATGTATATTAAGTATTTTTATATAAAAAACGAGCTTCGCCTATAAAATTCCCGACGGTTGTCCTCTGGGATATCAAGTATTTTTGCGGCATAAAATAAACGTTCGTTTCCGGTGTCCATTCGTTATAAAAATTAGTTAAATTAAATTAAAATTACAGATATCTATCTCACCTAAATTTAATACCTATATAAGGTGTAACAAAATATACTGCAAATATTTTAAGGGAAGGTGGAAATGTAATAAATTTGTCTAGTAAATTTTTTTTGTTAATACGCTAGTTTCCGAGAAAATCAACAAAATAAATTGAATGAATAATTGGGAAAAGTACAAGATTTGTCATATGCAAGACAGCTGGTCGTGTCTTATCAGTGTAATACAATTACTATACTTGTCCTGCCCCAAAACCTTAGTGGTGGAGAGGGGGCGAAGCTTACAGGACGAAAAGAGCAAATTGGCCAATGCAGAAAATGCAAAATTTTTAGGTATTAATTTTGACTTTTTAATATCTGATATTGATTACATTGCCACTAAAGAATTCGCCCTTAAAATATTTGCAGTATATTTTGTTACACCCTATATATAGATTTTGGTTTTAAAATATTTGTCGTAGTCCAGGGTCTAAACGGTGACCAAACAAGGTAAATGTCACTAATATGCCTCCAATAATAAGGCAGTACGAATTTCGCCGGGTCAGCTAGTAGTTAGCTATAAAAAACAAAAATGCCTAATATAAACATATAAAATGTTGACTATCATAATGTTTTCTTAGGTTTACGCGACTGTTACTCATGAAATAGAACTACTTTTAAACGGATATAATCGCGGTATATTCTTCAAACTACATAATATTTATTTAGAATGTACCGCGATTATATCTGTTTTAAAGTAGTTTTATTTCATGTGTTGACTATCATGTTTATTTCCAGTGGGCAGTCACACGGGCCAGCTGGCGATGTACGAGCTCAGAGCGGGCCGGTGTCAGTCGCTGGCGGCGCACAACGGGCCCGTCACCGCCTGCGCCTTCAGCCCGGACGGACGGTATCTGGTGTCCTACGCCACAGCCGACAACAGGCTGTCCTTCTGGCAGAGCACTGCTGGTCAGTATAAACATTTTTTTTTTTTATGTCAGAGGCGGCAAACGAGCAAGCGGGTCGCCTGATGGTAAGCAATCACCGCCGCCCTTGGACATCCGCGACACCAGAGGTATCGTTGATGTGTTGCCGGCCTTAAGCCCATACCCTCCCCAACTGAGCTCTGGAAACCTTACTCACCAGCAGAAACATAGCACAACAGTTACGTAGTGCTACTTCACTGCGGTCTTCTGTAAGGTGGAGGTACTTCCCCAGACGAGCGGCTCATTCGAGTGGAATTTCCACAAAGCTCTACCTCTCTACATCCGAGCCATCGCAGTCCATAGGCCTCTGGACATAGGCCTCTCCGAGGGATCGCTATTTAGCCCGATCCTCCATTCAGTTCCTTTATTTTGTAATTGTGATTTGAGGTTTTCGCAAATGAAAAATCTGCTAGATGGCAGTAGGAACATAGGCGTAGGGTCTAACTGGTATTGTGATGTTGAATGATATAGCAGTTAGACCTCACGTTAAGTATTGCCATCTAGCGGATTTTTCAATTGCAAACACCCTCATTGAATCAAATTGATGAATAAATTATATCAATTCATTTCATTTCATACTGCAGTTGTCACAGTTTTTCAAAGCATGTATGTATTTCTTTATTTTTCTATTATGCATGTCGTGGCAGCCTCTAATTAAGGCGTCACTTTAGCACAAATATTGTATTATATAATAACTAGCGGCCGCCCGCGACTCCGTCCGCGTGGATTTCGATTTCCGATATCCTATGTGTTATTCTGATGTATAAGCTATATTGTGGTAAAGTTTCATTCAAATCCATTCAGTAGTTTTTACGTGAAAGAGTAACAAACATCCATACATCCATACATCCATACATCCATACATCCACACATCCATACATCCACACATCCACACATACAAACTTTCGCCTTTATAATAGTAGTAGGATGTTACTTGAGTGATTGTTTTGTTGGCTGTCCTTAAACAAATAAATAAAATAAAATGAATTATCCTTCGCAGGCATGTTCGGCCTCGGCGCCGCTCAGACGCGCTGCGTGAAGTGCTACAGCACGGCGCCGATGGCGGACGTGGCGCGCCTCAACCCCGCCCGCCTCGCGCGTCTCGTCTGGACCAACGCGCGCTCCGTCACGCTCATGCTCGCCGACGGCTCCGAGACGAGGTTCAATGTGTAATGGGGCAGATGGGAAAAGTCGGGGCAGATGGGAATTGTCGGGGCAGATGGGAATTGTTGGGGCAGATGGGAATAGTTGGGGCAGATGAGAAAAGTTAAGGCGTTTGGCACCAGTTACGGCGTTTGGGACTAGTTACTGAGTTTCAAACTAGTGGGGCGACTGGGAATAGCTAGTCCTAAACGCCGCTATGTGTGACGTTCGAAACTAGTCATGACGTTTAAATCTAAAAACATTGGCGTGACATTTTTAACTTACTCTCTTACAATGGGTCAAAAATGTATAAAATCATATTACTTTTAAATAATTTATGAACTAAAAGTTATGACTAGTTCCGAATCACACAATAATTTCTGAAACTTATGTATTATTGTGAAAATGTATGAAAGTTTAGCTGTTCTATCAAAAAATATAAAATTATTATAATAGAATTAAATTGAGAAGTGTAGGTGGATCACCATTATATTATACACTTCATATTTAATTGTACAGTCACTCCTTTATATGCATTTTTCCATAATTATAGACTGTGAAAGGAACTAAAACATTTCCGTTATTAAACCGGGTTTTATAATATTTTATTGCAATTGGTTTTTTCATCATGTAGGTCGATATTAGAAACTCCACATTTTTTAATGTAATCTGAACACTATAATATATTAATATGATATGATGGCACAACTAAGCACCGAATACAGATATATTTTTGGTGGAAAATAGTTTAATTTTAATTTAAAGTTTAATTGTTGTTGCCAAGAGTCCAAAATTATAAATCGTACAAGTGGTGATTTTTATTGTGTTGAAATTTTAATTAATATTTGTCTCTCAATCACATAACAGTTACTTCAGCGTAACTTCGTAATAGATTCATAAAAAATATATGAATAATCATTTATAATATATTCGTGTGACTAATATAGTTTATAGTCAAAGTCTTAAATTAAAATCACTATTGTACATTATTTCTAACCCATAATTATATTATATATGGTGTAACAAAATATACTGCAAATATTTTAAGGGCGATCGTTTAGTGGAAATGTAATAAATTTGTCTAGTATTTTTTTTTTTGTTAATACGCTACGTCCGAGAAAATCAACAAAATAAATTGAGTGAATAATTGGGAAAAGTACAAATTTTGTCATATGCAAGACAGCTGGTCGTGTCCTATCAGTGTAATACAATTACTAACTACACTTGTCCTGCCTCAAAAGCAAAGTAGTGGAGAGGGGGCGAAGCTCACAGGACGATAAGAGAAAATTGGCCAATGCAGAAAATGTAAATTTGGTAGGCATTAATTTTGACTTTTTAATATCTGACATTGATTACATTGCCACTAAAGAATTCGCCCTTAAAATATTTGCAGTATATTTTGTTACAGCCTATATATGTATGTACTACCATCAAGTATTGTCATATATCTTGTTATGTGATATTGTTATATAGCGAATTCTAAATTATTGTTCGATTGATGTTAATTAATGTTATGTTACGTATAAGCCATGTGTAAAATAAATGGTTCAAACATATTTTCACTGATATATTATTTATACTATATAAATATAAGGAGAAATTATAGGACCTATTAAATAATTTTCAAGAGCATTATAATTAATATGAGAAAATTATATGACCAGCTGCATTAAATAGATTTAAATCATCTATTAGGTAACATATATAAAATGCTATCTAATGCTGATTTTGTATGGGGACGATACTACATATTGTAATTTAATTTATAAAATTGAGAATATCTCGAAAACGGTGCGTCGTACGTAAAATCTGATAAAAATTTTGATCCCCCTTTATGAAATCCCGCCAGATATTTTAGATCTACCCGATGAGGTCATCCAAAAAGGTCAAGGTCGAGGTTGACTTTTTACTCTTCATCTTCAAAAGTGAACATAAAGGCGTGCAGTCCGCACACTAGCGCCATCGGTCGTTTTCTTCCAATATCTTTGAAGAAAATACCAATTTTGCCAGACACTTTCCGTGGGCCATTACTTCTACCAGACGTCTTGAATATTATTAAAAATTAGGTAAACTACGTTATAGTAACAAGGCTATGACAGGATGCGACTACAATCCTGCTTTCTTTACGCAATAGTCAATTTTAATTCTACACAATATACTTAAAAACAAATTAGAAAACGATCTTTGCAATAGAGTAAGATCCCAGAGCCCCCAGACCTACGTCATTTTAGCAAAGCTGAAAATCAAACCTTAGGGAGCGTTCAAGTATTACGTAACGCAATTTGGGGGAAGGGGGGGTCTTGTGAAACGTTACGATGCGTTACAACGGAGGGAGGGGGTCTTTCTTACAACACGTTACGTAACATTGTTTTTCCTAAATAAAAAAATTAGGGTATTCAAATTCCCGAGTTGGCAACCCATTTACGTTTTACGGGGAATCCCTCGATTGTATATTCTGGTTGTCAAATTTAATTTGCAACTTTAAGGTAAAAATGGTCACTTGAGTGTTACGTAACATTAAGACAGGGGGAGGGGGAGTACAGAAAAACGTTACGGTGCGTTACGAGGGAGGGGGGGTCAAGAATCTTCAAAAATTGCGTTACGTAATACTTGAACGCTCCCTTACTCCATCGTTAGTGTAGCTCCAGATTGGAAGATCATGATGGATTTCTTCAAAGATATTGGAAGTAAACGACCGATGGCGCTAGTGTACGGACTGCACGCCTTTATGTTCGCTTTTGAAGATGAAGAGTAAAAAGTCAACCTCGACCTTGACCTTTTTGGATGACCTCATCGGGTAGATCTAAAATATCTGGCAGGGTTTCATAAAGGGGGAACAAAATTTTTATCAGATTTTACGTACGACGCACCGTTTTCGAGATATTCTCAATTTTATAAATTAAATTACAAAATATGTAGTATCGTCCCCATACAAAATCAGCATTAGATAGCATTCTTTAGAGAAATAATCAAAGTGAGAATTAGCTATGCCATGATAGCGTTTTGTGGAATTATTGTATTAATGAAGCCCTAAAATAAACGAATGGCTAATACCCTAACAAGAAAAAAAAAGTCCTGGAGCCCTTTTGAAACCCTAGGATGCAGTCTAGCGTCTAACAATGCGGACATTGGTCAATTCCTGCTTGGGTTGAAAGGAAACCGCAGGTGTTTAGTGGGTAGTGGGACGAGCGTCTCTAGTTTCGACTTCAATCCTGCTTTCTTTACGCAATAGTCAATTTTAATTCTACACAATATACTCAAAAACATATTTGAAAACTATCTTTGCTACTTTAACGTAGGTAAGTTATTTTTTTATGTACTCCTGTACTTCGTGCTACCTGAGAAACGGCCCCGCTTTTAAGGTAGTGGGTACGCATACCTCTTAACACATTATACTAACAATCCCCAAAATTACAGCTTTGCTAAAATGACGTAGGTCTGGGGCTCTGGGATCTTAGACTATAAATCATACATGTGTACTTGCAAAAATAAAACCATAGTCCATACATTAATTAAACAGTTTATTTTTTATCAGTTCTACGGAACAAGTAGGAAGGCTTCGACTTAGGAGACAGATATGATTTAACGACCAAGGACAATTATTTATTATCTTATGTTAATTATAATTTTTTACTTTATGATAGTACAATATTTTAAAAAAAGCAGTCAACTATAAAAATAAATGCTGTCTTTTTTATAAAATTCAATATCCG
This sequence comes from Nomophila noctuella, assembly GCA_958496325.1. NCBI lineage: Eukaryota > Metazoa > Arthropoda > Insecta > Lepidoptera > Crambidae > Nomophila > Nomophila noctuella. The sequence goes on from OY292508.1 coordinate 2,630,867, forward strand.
TTCAAATTATTTTAAACAGATTAAAGTTACATTTTTACTGTATGTTATAATTCTCACATTGCGATTATTTAACGACATTCGTCACTTGAAACTCTAGTTTTAACCGACATAAATACAAAAGTAGAGAAAACAAAACGCTTGTTTTTTAAAATGGGAAATAAACCCATCTTTGCACCGAAAACATGATTTCAAATGATGGAGGCCTTTGCCCTGCAGTGGGACATTAATAGGCTGATACTTTAAGTTATTCAGAAAGCAGCCAATAGGAAAATTGGCAAATTTTGTAAGTATATAATTTTTCAAGCATCACAGGTAAATTAACAATCTTATGCTTATTATTATTTACCTATATTTATAAAATTTAAAAGGAAATGGCTCAAAAAAACCGCCGTCGACAGAACTTTCGTTTTGATTGCTAGAGGTAACTAACTGCTGGGGAAATCGGATTTTGAACCATCTCCTTTATAAACAAAGAAATTTTCATCTGATCTCAAGCATTAGGTCGTATTTTACTGTTTTTCTACTTAAATCGATTCAAGCTTCTGGTAAAAAACATTTTCCTTGAGCACACTTGTGAATTACATACATTCTTTCATTATTGTTCGGTGGTTCAACAATATGACACGACTACAGATACATCAAATCTCTCTTTTAGGGTCTAGCCACAGCTACAGCGGCGAGCGGCGCGGCGAGCGGCGCGGCGAGGCCGGCGACGGCCGCCCTAGTCGTGAGTATGGCCGCCGCGCGTTCGCCCCGCGCATCTCGCCGCCGTAGCTGTGGCATGCTTCATACAATTTCCTTTATTTGATTTTTTCGCTCGCCACTTTCGCTGGCGCAAGACGCATCGCAAGTCGCACCGCTGTGGGCTGTGGCCAGGGTGTTAAAGAGTTCTCAATCAACCTTACAAAATTACAAAGTAACGTAACGTAATTGAAACAAGAAATGCCTTAAAACTCTGAATATCACTAACTCTTGACTAATGGGACTAAAAGCGATCAAAAAATAAAATAAAATAAATAGTACATCCTCGGACCAAAACACACCAATTTACTAGTCACAAACAAAGCTCAAAGCTTATACTATGAACTCTAGGGAACGGATAGACATCTATACTTATAATAAATCTGTAGAGAGGTCAATTCTGTATATTAAATATTTTTCCAAAATAACTATCAGGGGGTGTTAAGTGATCGATACTGATACCAAAAATGCAATCAGTAAAATTTTTGTCTGTCTGTCTGTCTGTCTGTCTGTATGTTCCTTATAGAAACAAAAACTACTGGACGGATTTTGACGAAACTTGGTACCATTATTTTTCATACTCCTGGGCTTATTATAGGATACTTTTCATCACGCTACAATCAACAGGAGTAGCGTAGTGAAGGGAAATGTGGGGAAAACGGGAGAATTTACTCCATTTCTTTAGCTTCAGTCGCGTGTGCAGTCTTAATGGTTAAAGTCACATAGAAATCATGTATGACGGAAATATTCTACATAAAATTTCCTAAAAAATATCCCCCAACAGCATATGTCTATCTTTTATGGTTGACTCACAATAACACGTGCAACTCAAGATCCAAATTGGTTTGAACGCGCTAAGCTCAGGAACTACTGGTTCGAATTGACAAAACATTTTGTGTCAGATAGTCCACTTACCACTTACCATTTGTCGAGGTTGGCTTTGAGCTATTGTATATTCCTTTATTTTATCATTGTAAATTGTGCTAGCGAACTATTTAGTTCTAAAATGTGCCGATAGATGGCGCACCTCGCTAGAGGAGCGGCCGCGGATCTGAATCGCGGTGAACAGATGATTTCTCAAAGTTATAAGGTCTCCCTCCCACAGTTGTCCGGTTAAGCTGTTAAGGTAGCCTTCTGCAACCACTAGCGACGTCCGACCGAAAAAATAAAAAATGATAAGTGTTTTCCGTCACCTAATTTGACTATTATTTCTATCCTGAGTAATCAGTCCCATAAAAGTGTGCAAGTTGACTGCATGCATATAGACCGTTGTTTTATTCAGCTATTTATAGTAAGACTGTGTGCGGAAATCGTAGCCCACGCGGACGAAGTCGCTGGCGGCCGCTAGTACTTAAATACTTTTATA